>OY101440.1:81161480-81363980 GCA_956483585.1 Gymnocheta viridis | reverse complement strand
TTGAATTTGCTTTGCTTTTAATTCCAAAATTTTGTGTTTATATAAATTTTACCGCCATGATTTCAGTCGGTTTTTTTATGTCAAAACTAAAACAAACAAACAAACAAAAATAACAAAACACAATTAATAATCTACGATAAAAACAATTAAGGAAAGTGTATGTTTAAGCCACGGAACAGTAATCATTATTTAAAACGTACATACATGTGTACATATAATATGTAGCTGTGTTCGTTGAAAATGTTGAATTGAAATGTTGCCCAGCAAACAAATGTAAAATACAACTGAAGGCAATAGTGTAACAATATCACTAGATTATCATCTAGCAGAAATTTCCGCAATATTAAGAATAAATAAAAATAATATTAAAAAAAAACAATTTAATAAAAAATGCATATAAAACAAAATTAATAAACCTAAGCTGCAAATTTATGGCCATAATTTACGTTTTACAATTATACGCGGAAGAGGCAAAATTGATTATATTTTATTAAATTTATATTAATCGAGATTGCCTCGATATCTCTTTTCAAAGATTTAAAAAACTTTTGTTTGTTATCTGCTTTATTCCAAATTAATCAGTATAAAATAAAGAAAAACATTTGTAGTGTTTATTTCCCTTCTCCCACAATTATATAAATACATATACATACATATATATACACATATATACATATACATGTATATAAGTACGAGTGCAACCACGCTATACATCCATCTAAACTTGACCTGCAATTTTTCGCTGTTAGCCTTTACATTCGACCAAGAACAGCAAGGATAAAACAAAGGCAAACCTAATATGCCATATACATTTTTATTCACACATCTACCTTTTCCTACTCATACTTTGTACACGATAACTCATACGCAGAAACGGAAACAACAACAATAATGTAAGAGAAAGAGCAACTTAAGCTTTAATCGTTTTGATTGAATGAGTGTGACGATGTTCTCTGTACCATGGAAACAGAAGATTAATCATTTTTTGCGTTGCTGTTTTTTGGCTTCAAATACAAATATAATTTCATCTTCTTCTTCTTCTTCTTCTTCTTCTGCTTCTTGCACTAAATAATTCAGCTACTTGGACTTGGTTGTTGCTTGAGTTGAATTTTCTTGACTGTGTGCTTGAGTGTACTAGTATTTACTTTTAGTTCGGATGGATTTGAATGTGAGTAATTGCAGTAATTTAACAATAAAAGTAATGAATTTTTATTGATTTGAACAAATCGCCACTTGGGAAAAGCTAAAGAGAAGAAGAAATATAATCTAAAGAATTGCAGGAAAACACATTAAATAACTCGTACATCAAATAAAAGCAAAAAGATACTGCATTGAGAATATTTGTATTAGTGAAAAATATACTCATAAAATACAAAATATACAGGGTGTTTCAATAAGACGTTGCATTATAAAGAGCTCGCCATTTTAACAGTGCTATGGAATAACGCTTTTAAAGAAAATGGAACAATTAAAGCTTCAACAACAACGCAATGTCACGGTTACAGTTCGCAAAAGTAAAGCATTTTGAAGTCGTTGTGAATAGGGATGCAAATCGTTCTTAAAACCATGTTTGAAAATATCGATGTTTTTCCGATGAACATCGGTAATAAAATTGATTGCTTACTTTAATTATCGGTAAATATGTGGCTGTAAATGAGACGTACTTAAGCAGAACAGAATATATATATAATATTTCACAAGATTTACTTATCAAAATATTTTTATTTGTTTTAATTACAATCTAATAATTGTGCAATAGAGTTAAGGAAAAGTAGTTTTGTCCTCGGAAGTCTATTTCTGTTCTGATTGATGGTTGCCCCAGCTTCCGAAAACAAACGATCGCTTAGCACATTCGTTGCAATGATGGCTAGATATAACATTGCAATGTTCGAATGTTTGGGAAACAGAGATTTCATATCCTTCCAAATATCAATAGCATATCTTTTTATTGGCGTGACAGGGGATGACAGGCACATCTGTACTTCCGTTTCACTGATAGTGTCTGTTACATATGCATCAGATGATTTTTTTATATTTATGTGTGTTAACTGTTTGTGATATTTCCAGATATCAAATTCCGAATCCTTTTCATCATTAGTAGATGTGTCGTTATTGGATGCTGTAGATGAGCGAGAAGTTTTATATTTGCGTATATATTTATTTAAGTAATTAATTAGTTTTTTATGGCCATGGTATTTCTAAAATGCTTTAACTTGAATCTGCGACCGAGAGTAGTGGAGATAGAAATGTTTGTCGAATGTTCTATATTATCGAAACGTCTCACTAGTCGTTTTTTATTTATTGTAAAATCATTTCATTTTTAGGATCCATATTTGCTATCATTTCTCTTAAGCAGTCTATTTCAGTATTTAAGATTATTGGAGGAGCTTCTGGTCGATTCAACATCATTGCTTTGCACTAGGTTTGCATTTCGCCATTGCTGCGAATGCAAGTTTTCTAAATGACCACTATGATTACTCGTATTGCCTGAAGTTTTTAGGGTTTTGTTGCATATCTTGCATACAGCTTCTTTATCGTTAGTTTTGTTAAAAAAATTATAATTTTACTCATTAAATTGATGGGTGTCATCGTTTTTTACAAATAATTGAAAATATAATTTTAAATACACACTTGAATATATATACAAACATTATTGAAGAGTTAAATTAGTTGAAAGAAAACCTCTAAGAATATAATTTCAAAACATGATGCTTACCTGCAACATCAGTAGAAAAATAGCGAAAATTGTAAAGTAAAAACACCAATAATTTATTTATATTATTATATATGTATATAAACGAAAGGATGCAGAAACATGTTTTTTAAGTCAGCAGAGCACGAACAGTTTGAATGATCTGTGAAATAGTAAATAGACTACAGAGCCAAAGCGTTTTGATAAGGTGTATCACCACAACAAAAACAATTTTTAATTGTCAAAAAACTATATATCGACGGTATTTATTCAAAATGGTTCATCTGCAAACTCCTTTTTGTTCAGGAGAAGCAAACAATTTCTTAATTCCCTAACTAGTGAGTATTTAATAAATCGATCTTTTACAGTATGATTTATAGGTTTCTACTAATTCCCTGAAATAAAAATTATAAAATTTTCGATGTAAATATTAAAATGAGTAGATAAACCATTTTGTTTCAAAAAAAATTTTAGTAGTATGAAGTAAAATTTTAATTTTAAATACGGTTGTTTTTCACTTTTAAATAATTTTATTATTAAGAAAAATAGAAGAATATACTTCCTTCAGGTCCAAATAATTATCTGTATGGTTAACGTTAGAGTTTTTATTATTACTTATTAAATTAATTACATATATTTTGAATAAAGATTATCATAGAAAGAATGATATTCAATAGGTATCACAGATTTAAAATCCTGTAGAGGCTTCTATTTACTGGTGGATATTGGAAGATATTCTTGATGACGTGATTGTGGATCTACAAGTCCCGGTTTTTTTCATTTGTGTGGAAGATATTTGTACTCATCATTAAATCGGACTTTGTATTTTACATTACATTTCAGTTTTGCAACAGTTGGGTCATTCTCAGTTTGTCCAGGACGAATACTTGAAAAGCGTATAATATTTTCGTCGTTGAAGTTTTTTAAAAAAATGTGTTCTGAGTATTCGGTATCAAACGGTTTGCTAATTTCTTAGCCACCAACTATTGCACTTTTTCTCCCCTCTTTCGTTATACTGATATAATCAAGAGTTAGATGTAAGGTTTGACTCTTCAACTTTTTTTCCATTTTTTTCATGTGCACTGTCACATTCCATTTGAGTGTCCCCTTTCCAGATATTTTTGCTCAATAATTTTTTTGTTTTCTATTGAGAAATTAGACAAGGCGATTGCAAGAAAATGGTCCTAATTTTGGTAGCCGCAAACATCGGAATAAAGAACTATAGACAAATCATCCTTTAGGCACTGTGTCTTAAGATGGTGCAGTATTATTGAAATAAATATAGATGCTGAAAGAGCACCGTTAGTTTGGCTTCACCAATAATTAGTGCACTGATGCGATGAAAGATTATATACTGTGAAATTGTGAGCGTATTAATATTCATCAGAAAAGTTGAATCCGTTTTAAAATAATTACGTTCTTACAGGTTCTTAATATACAACTACCATAAAAATCTCGCAAATAAAAAAAGTGTAAATAAGTCGCAAATAAATCAACATTTTGATCAGAAATTCATACCAAATGAAAAATACATCAAATCTGCAGATAAACCATTTTGCATAAACGCCTTCTATATACTTTTTTTGATTTTTTTCATATGAAGTTTAACAAAAATAGATGTACAATTGATCATATCTTCTAATGCACTAACTTTATTAATCAGCCTTGCAATGAACGATGTCGATGTTTTTCAGTTTTAACGGCGATGTATTGATGTTAACACCGCATTTTGCATAAGTCTTGATGTGGGCGTTGTTTATTTTCAGCAAGACGACACTACGTTATATACAAGTAACGATACCATCGTTCTCTTGTGCAAAAAGTTTCTTGGCCTGGTGATTTCTCGAAGAGCGGATGGAAATTCGTGACCGAGATCTTTTGATTAACTCCTTTAGAATTTTCAATTTTGGGCTATGTAAAGCTAAGGTCTCTGTCTCACATTCGATTCATGGCCTCAAAGATGGAATTCGTGAGATTGTACACCGACAAACATCCGCATATTGGTGATGGAAAATTTGATGAAAATAATATGGTCTTGCAAGCGTAGCCGTGGCGGCCATGGGACCAATATGTTTTTCAATCATGAATACCTTACTTACTTAGCAATTACATAAACATCCGATTATTTTGCTTAAGAATACTCGTTCTTTTTTTACATATTGAAATCAAACCTTTTATTGGAAGACCCTATATTATGAAAAAGAAGCAAGTTATACGATTTGATCTTGTTATAAAAAGTTAATATCAATAAAAAAGAAAACAAGATAAAATATATAATAAAAGTTATTTGTGTAATTTTTTAATAGAATTATTTATTCAATATTTTAATTTGTAACGTTACTTTTCCCTGGGATCAATTACTCCTTACATAGCTCAATCTTATCAATAACCAATTTATTGCATGTATGTAAAAAACATATTGCTGAATAAGTAAAATATTAATTTGAAAAAACCACGATATAAACTAAAAAAATATTTACAGGGAAAATCCTCAGTATGATTTATGAAATCTTATTCATTTTCAATACGGCTCTTAATTATAATTTAATAATTACAAAAAAACCTTTAAGTTTAACATTTTTCAGTTCAAAAATATATTAAATTTTCAGGCTCACGCCATTTCACTTGAAAGATATTCTCTCTTATTCCGTAAATATTTATTGATGTTGACGAGATGGCCCACAGTGCTTTGATGTAGGACAAAATTTGGCAAAAATAGAACGAGAAGAAGGTTTGTATCACCAAGTTATGAAAATACTCGCATTTTAGAGAAAATTTGCGAAAGGGTACGGGTACCTCCCATACATAATTTTTTAAAAATTATGATTTCTAACAGCCTGTTAATATGTCTTTTAATTTATGTACAAATTTTTATTGAAATCGCAGCAAGGATACGGGTACCTCCCATATACCATTTTTTAGGCCATTTTGTTATCCCCCTTGCGTATTTTCATCGTGCCGATATTTTTTTTTCATATGGTGGCAACCATAAAAATATAAACTATTACAACAATCAAAAACCTCATAAAAACTTATAAATTCCAAATTTCAGCCATATTGGTCCGAAACCTTCGGTTAAAATAATTTTTCTAAAATTACCCAGTGTGCACTGTCACTGCTAAAATATCACCAAAAACATACTTAAATATACGATAGAGAGTAAATAAAAGAATACCACGGTAAAAATAATTAATGCAAACAAAGGTAGCTGTAAAGATATTACAAAAATAGTTCCATATATGTAAATCAAATATTCAAGTTCTAAATACAGTGGAATAAGGCTTCGAAAAACTTGAGAAAATATATATATTTCTAGCAAAAATGTAGGGACTTTCTATTTTTTGTATTTAAGTAGAGGAACTAAAATTTAAAATAAAAAATATGAATATACATTTTTAGATAAATTAACGTGAAATTTAGAAGTATTCATGAACCCTATGGAAAATAAACATTTTCTCAAACCCTGAAACAGAAAACTAAAAATTAAACTAAAAATTTTGCAACTGCGAAAACTCTGTTTTTAACCCTAAAAAAGTTATAGAAAAAAGCATGTTATTGATATTGATATAGACTTGCACTTTTGATTCTTAATAAGAGTGTCCTTGACTACACCCACGTTAAAAAAAACAATTTCTTTGTTTACTATATTATTTTTCTACATTCCATTAAAATGTTTGTAATTTTTGGTGGACTAAATGGTAACATATCTTTTTTAAAAGGATTTTAAGAATATATTTTAAGTATAAATAAAAAATATAATATATTGTTATTATAGCGCATATACTTAGTTACTAAAAGAGAAAAGAATTTGTTAAGTTTTTCCAGAAATTGAAATTTTAGCGATTGTTTTATTTTAGCAAAAAACACGTATTTTACACATAAGATTATGCTAATTTTTTCTAATTAAGCGACTTCTAGTGACGTTAAAATGACTTAATTAAAAAAACGGTTTACATTTTTGAGTTAGCTAGTTAGGTAAGAGTCCAACGCTATTATCTTTCTAAGGATCGGAAATAATGTTTTTTTTTCTTAATTTTTGTTTTGGATCAAAGCACTGTGCGGCAGCATAAAAAATTAATATCTTATCTACCCGTCTGCAGTCAACTACTTAGAGGATTTTCTTCCCGAGAATATTTTTTGGTGTTGACTTTATGAGTCGGCGACAAATAGTTACGGAATATGGGTTATTGTTAAGAGAAATCTTAAAAAATGCTTTCAATTTAAATTAGCACCGGCCTTAAGCTGAAACAGGGTTTGCTAAAATTACTGTTCGTTTTATTTTTCAAAATACTTGATTTAATGAACATTTTCTTTAAATTTATTAGTTTAGTATATTTTTTATTCGACCTTATATTTTTATCCAAAAGTCAACTTTGTGTCTAGGTCAAAAACTTCAAATAAAAAATTCATCTTTTTTATTAGAGATATTTTATTTTTTTAATTTTTTTTGTTCAATATTTCGAGTAATATGCTTTTGTTTAGTAAACAAAACACTATCAAAATAGTGGACTTTTATTTATCAAAATAGTTTTTTAGTTCCTGAAGAAGAACACCGAAGGTGTTTGAAATATTGAACAAAAAAATTAAAAAATAAAATATCTCTAATAAAAAAGATGAATTTTTTATTTGAAGTTTTTGACCTAGAGCCTGAATAAAACACAAAGTTAACATTATCTTTAAAAAATATTCCAATAATACTTTCGTAATGAAAATAATTTGATTCTAAAAAATTCTTAATAAAAAAAATTGGTAGAGTCAGATTTGAATAGAAATTACGTACGAGTATAAATATCAATGACAAAAAACGATGGCACCCGTCAATTCCATGTTTTCTTTGCCACAGTTTCTTGAACACTAAAAAATCATAAATATAAATGAGATCAGCTAATGGCGCTCGCTGCAAAAAGTAAAAGAGCAGTAATATATGGAATAATTAATCATCAGAGATGAGCATTTCGTACAAACCGAAATTGATTTAGTTTTTGAGAATGAATTGAAGTAATTGTCGTACATTTTTTAATTTATTAAATAATACGGTTGAATACACTTGTGTTTAAAAACTACCTTTTGTTGACTTCCAATTAAGTAGCAGACTGTAAGACCGTATAAATGTACATACGAGTATATAAGTGATAAGTATAAGATGATACTAAACAAAGTAATACATTTCAGATATAATTCAAAGGTAAGTAAATTTTGTAAGTAGATAAACGACAAAGGAACTTGTTTAAGGTAAATCACAAAGTAAATTTATGTATACAGGTTTTCGAATACTTTTTTTAATATAAAAATTACTATATCTTAAAAAATTTGCATTTCTTTTCAAATTTAGTGCTGTGAACATTTATCCTGTAGAGATTTTTATTGACGCACATATTATGGTTGATTGTATTTATTTTTTATGAATGTAGTTTAAACAACAAGTAAATAGTTAATATTCCTAAAATTGAACAATTGATGAGAATGTGTAGCAAGCTCGAAATTAGTGTTGATTCGTTCAACTAGTCTGATGATTAAAAATATTTTAATATTCCAATTTATCTTAATAAAAATAATTTTAAGTTATTAAAAATTCTAAATGTAAAAGAAGTTCGTAAAGTCAGATTTGAACGTGAGAAAATAAAAGAATTAAACACTGAGTGCTTAAGTTTGTGCGTAGCAACTGCATTATTAAGTTTTAATTTAACAAAATTTAAGGCATCTATCTTTTCAAATATATAAATTTTTTTAATAACTATGCAAAAGCAATTTTGGAAATTTGAGTAAAATCCTTCTAGTTTTGTTCTCATATTAAAATCATTGAATCATTATTAATTTTTCAATTTATCTAGTTCTATCTTAAATAACCATTCATGTCTGCTTATTTATTATTATCCATTGAGAAAATTTCAAATGGACAAAAGTTTTATGTAAGAAAATGAAATAAAACTAAAATCCATTTATATTGTGTGTTTTGTATATTTTTCTATTTCTATTGTGTGATAATAAAAAAATTCTTTTTGTGTCCACTCATAACTTCAAGTCGACATTATTCCTTAGTTAAAGCACTCTAACGCAATAACAGACACACTCACTTTCGGACTATAACTCAAGTACATTGACTGCGAGCGAATTCTAACAGGAATGTTCTCTGTAGATTTTTTAATATATTTTTATAAATTTTTTCAGGAGTGTTATCTTACATTTTGTCGTATACTTATATATTCTTTTTAAATAAAGTGAAGTCAGGTATGCATATATGGAGGTAAGTATTATATATTTCTTATAGAATTAAGTCTTATATAATTTATCATAAGAACAAGAAAAAAAGATCTAGTTGGTTTTATATATTTCTTCTATATATTTCTGTATCCCGTTTTAAGCTGTTATTTGCAATACAACGAATACTAAAAAATTAATAGCATTTTAAAGAAATTTAAAAATACTTTAAAGTAGTGGGAAAATACCAACTTTTATTTACTTTTTATATTCTTTATAATTTATAGACAAAGCTTAGACTAATGCGGTTTTATTTTGTGGGAAAATGAAAACTTTTTTGTAATTTTCAATGAAAATTTGCAAATATATTTAATGTTATTATTTTGTCAAACAAATTGTTTTTTAATCCAAACTGATTATTATTTTGGCTAAAGTTCGTAACAGTTTTAGTCAGAAAGAATTGGATATGAGACAATATTCCAAAGGAACACGGGAAAATTTAACATTAATTAATTTCAACTTACACGGCAGAACAGAAACAACGTTATTTTTCGGGAGCCGCTACACTCCCATCGTCAGTGTTAATGTGTGTTTCCATGTATCCGCCACTGTTTAGGTCGGTCGGTTGAATGTGATTTCAAATTTGAATTTGTACAAATTATGACCCGAAAAATAATTCGAGAGTTATTTTTATTGTGAAAGGTATTATACGTTGCTTTTAAACCAAACACAACTTCACCACTATCAATATTAAAATTTTACCATCACTAATTTACGTAAAATTAACCCATTGCTAAACACGTTAATGTTTATTTGAACAAGTGAATTTATTAGAAATCATTATTTCATCCTCTACCAGATTAAATTTTGAAGGAAGACGTCGTAGATGCGGAAAAAACGGTTTATAAGAAACGGTAATTCCAATACGTCACATATTGCTTTAGCATCTTCACATTTCATAATTTGAATCACATTACTCTGCCTCAAGAAATTTATATGGCCTAAGGCGTTACTTTAAAACTTTTTGAGCAGGCAAAGCTAAAATAGCAAATACTTATTTGTCATTTCTGAAATTATACACCAACTTGTTTTAGCCCTGCTTTTATATAACATGTTCACTCTTCATATCGAAGGTATTTAGGAAGTTAAATGCGGTTTGTTTTCAATTTAGTTCGAATTTGATTTTTATAAATTGCTTGATAGATTTACACTTTTAAGCTTTAATTTTAGTAATAAATCTGCCACCGGAATCTGTAGTTATGCAGCAAACCACCAAAAAAGGTTCATATCCCGACTAAACAATGCTTAACAAAGTGTTATTATTTTCTTATTCTTTTAAACAAACACAACTGCAATGATTTTTTAAAGAAATTGGATACATGAGTTAACAACATCAACCACTTAAATTTAACAAACAACGAAAGACAAGATTTTGTTGCTGCTTCAAGTAATTTTTTTATTCTTATTATTTTGAAGTGCTGGCAACCACTTAAGTTAAGGGCGATGTTACCAAGTGTTTGACACACACGAAGTTTTCATTGAAAATAACTTTTGAAGCTTTAAGTTTTTGCTTAAAACGTGATGTACAACAATTTTAAGTTATATTATATACAAATAAATTGTCCTCACGCTCTTAAAACAGTTGAACTTAAAGTATTAATATCATTTAATTACTTTTCCTTATATTTTAAAAGTCTTATATAAATTTTCATCACGTTTTGTTGGGGCCATATCTTGGTCTATCTTGCGTAAAAAATCATGTGTACGAACATATTTTTTTAAAGTTTTTTAACATGTCAGACAAGTGCATTTGAAGTGAATACATACGAAGAACATGAGTGACTTTTCAGCTTGAATGACTTTATTGGTTGGATTTTAACTATTGATTTTGCCACAAGCAGTTAAAATAAAGTATTGTGAAATTGCAGCCAATAAGTTCAAAAACACTACATATTTTAGGAAGAAAATTATAAAATTTACTCAAACAGAAAAATCAAGTTTAATTGAAATCTCAGCATACATCTTTTGTCTTAATAAAATGCTACATAAACATTCATTTTATCTCCCTCCCTCTCTGATTTACAATCACGTTACATAAATTTCTTTAAAAAAAAATTTTTAATAAATAAAATTAAAATAATAATAATACAAAATATTATGTCTACACCCAAAACTTCGAATTTGACATTTTATTGATTGTTTATTTAATGTTTTTTTTACTAACTATCATGGGCTTAATCAGTTACTTTTCATATAAAAATCAGTGGATGTGGCGGCGTCTTGTGATATACATAATATGTATATGTATAATGTTTTTCATAGATGAAAAGATTATATAATAAATTAATAAAAAAATCAAAGCCAGTGATAAATACTGCAAGTAAAACAATTGCAAACTTTCTTCACATATATGTAAGTAAAATATTGAAAGCAATCAAGACCACCAGAAAATTATTTGCGAAATATGTGAACAAATATTGCTAAGAATATGTTTTCTATAACAATATTTTTTCAATAAACCAATAACTAGTTCATTCATTTATTACAATAAATATAAAGGAGTAAAATGTATTTAATAAAACAAATAATATTTTACTAAATATGTAAAATATTAATTTTAGGAAAAGTTGTGGTCATAAATTTAAAAACTGAAATAATTAATTTTACAAAATATATTTCGTCAATTCGAAGAGAGTATTAGCTTTACCGATGAAATCTAATTTTATGCTTAACGCAGTTTAGTTTTATTGTTCTAACATACTATATGATTCATGAAAGACTATTTCATATCCCAAAGTATCAGTTTGTTAAAGATATATAAAGGATCCGCCATCTAACGTTTTTTTAACTAGTGCTTATTTCGTGAATGGTAACACGTAGCTGATGTCTGATTTGACAGATAATTAGTTTTATCCTTCCGCTGAACGAATAACTGACCATCCAATGCGTTTTCGCTTCGCTAAGTGGTCCTGCGATCGACTTACAGAAGATGCCGATTTTGCCAAAAAAAAATCATTTTTTTCAGATGAAGCTCATTTTGATCTTGGCGGGTATGTAAACAAGCAAAATTGTCGCATTTGGGGCACGCATACATTGATAAGCCGACGCACCCAAAACGAGTCACTGTTTGGTACGGATTTTGGTCCAGAGGCATAATTGGGCCATTTTTCTTCGAAAATGAGCAAGGAGTGGCCTTTACAGTCAATGGCGATCGTTATCGGGCCATGTTGAACGAATTTTTGTTTACAAAAATTGAAGAGGAGGATATTGGCAACATTTGGTTTCAACAGGACGGTGCCACACAGCCGAAGCTACACTCGATGTTTTGCGCCCTGTTTTAGAAGATCGCATTATCAGCCGCAGAGCTGATGTCGTTTGGCCACGTCGGAGCTGCGATTTGACACCGTTGGACTATTATTTGTGGGGTGCCGTCAAAGATAAGTGTTACTCCGACAAGCCAGAGGCAATTGACGCTTTAAAGGACAATATTCGTGAATCCATTGGTGAAATACAGCTGCACACAATCGATAATGTGCTTAAAAATTGGACCGATCGTGTAGGCTACTGCATGGGCAGCCGAGGCAGCCATTTGAATGAAATTATTTTTCCTTATTAACCGGAAGGATTGTACTTTCAAATAAAAAAAGAAATTTGAGAAAATATTCAGTAGTTTTTTTTATAGCATTTTCAAAAAAAAAGTTATCTGGCGGACCCTTTATATATATGTATATATATATATGTTTTCAATTTAGGATCCTTTAACGTCCTTAAGATCCCGTATATGTCTTGAAGCATTTATTAGCGGATAATTGGTAGTACATTTACCATTTTTACGTTTCCCAAGCAATTGCGATAAACCAAAAGAACAATAAACGTACAAAACATTTTCTTTTTAAATTTAGAGTTTTATTTCAGAAGATATATGTTTTTCCTTGCTTTTAGTGCATTTTGAAATTTACAAGATAACAACCCTTCAAAGTTAATATTATAATTCCAAAGAAATTTTCTTATATACATACATATAAACTTTTTGTTGTTATTTCTATGTTATACCAAACATGTTGTTAAATTATCTTTTACTCACAACATGATCTTCTTTGTCTAGTTGATGATAAACTAAATAATATGCAACAATAATGCTCAATCTTTTTACAGTTTTTATTGTTATGCCGATATTCAAAATATTTGCAGTATGTCGCGTATGAGCGATAATTGATACATTTGCATTTGTATAGAAATAGTTGCATACTTATTTGAGTTCATCTGAAAAAAACTCAATGTGCGAATTTTATTACTTGCCGACGTTCGAGGGTTTTTAAAAAATCTGGAGAAAACACGTTGTGATCAGTTTTGGTGGTCAGATCAGTCTGCCTGTTCGTTTATTTTCTTTTTATTCAACAACTTAAAATGTATTACAATTATGCTTGCTTAGCTTAAATTATATTCTGTTATTTTTATTTAATTTTTTTTAAAGAACTTCAAATGTATGTATGTATGTATTACAATTTTGCATACTTAGCTTAAATTACATTTATTGGTAAACCTTTTCATTTATACAAGTGTGTGAAGTTTTATTATTTTAATTATTGTTAACATTGTGCTGATTAATTACTTTGGAAATATTATGTCTTGTGCAATGCACCGGAAATATGAAATTGGGTTACTGCTTGGTTTTATTAATTTGATTTAAAAATTCCTCGAATTTATCAGGTTCATTCGATTTTATGTCAATATAGTTAGTTGTATATGTAACTTCTCCCCCCTTTGGATCAGAATTCTCCTGAATTCGTTCATTTAAATTTATTTTAATATATCTTAACTTTGTTTTCCAAATGATGATGATTAATATCATTGTAAGTATCAGAAAAATGTTGCACCCGTATATGACTTTATTATGGGTTTTTAAATTAGAAATATTTTTGAAATTAATCTTATTTTCTTCATCTATTTGCTCGAAAGTAAGTTTTTCTGTAAAATTCTTTATATCAGCATATCGCAAGCTCATAATATTTCCTTCGAATTTTTCCACTAAATTAGAATAATAGTAATCATTAATTTCTATTGAACAATTGTTAAATTGAATTAAATTATTTCCATTTAAAATAGTATGATTTTTATTACATGTATTGTTTACAAATAAATTTACCGCATTTTTAACAATTAATGTTTTTTCATCTAACGCTATAATTTCTAATTCTCTGTTTGTTATTAATTTACAATTTTTTGTTAATATACAATGAGTGCTGGGTTTTAACTGTCTGAAATGTTTATTTTCTTCAAATTGCATAGTTTTATTTTTATACGTAAAAACTTCTTCTATTTTGGCTTCTATTTCTTTTTGATTTTTATTTGGTAATGGTACAATTTTTCTTATTTTTACTTGTATGAACAATTTTGGTATTTTAATGCTTAATATTAAATAAGTATTATTAAAGGTTGCTAATCCTAATTGCAAATATTTTAATTTATTAAAATCAATATTATATTTGTTAATTTCATGATTTGTTAAAATATTTGGGTGAACTAGTCCGTATTTGGCTGAGGCTACATTATCTTGGATTTGTTCTATTTTGCTTTTTATTAATTGAATTTTAGTCATTTGTTGTAAATACATATGCTGTTGGTATTCTTCGTCTACAATTTTATTTATAGTATTAAGACCTCTTTCAATTTCTCTCCTATCGTTTTTTACAATATTTTTTATTTGTTCAATCGCTAAATTAAAATGTTCGTTTATATGGATTTGCTCGTTTAATGTCTCATTTGTCTGTAATAAATGTTTTTGTATGGTCTGTCTATCGTCATCGTCCATTGTTCCAAATGTCCATTTAGCTACACTACCTATTGCATTTATAAGTCCTCTTTTTTGTCTTTTTTCTATGGGTACTAATGTCATTAATTTATTTCTTGCTTCTATTAGTTCAGCTTGTAGTATGTCCTTATTACTTGCTTTCGCTAGTATAATATTGTCTGTCATTTCATTAAGAATATTTTCTATCTGTTTAACATCGATTATATGTAATACTATGTCACTGTCCTTAACTATTTCCTGGTCTCTTAATTGTAGGTCAATAAATCCTATTTGGTCCTCTAGTTCCGTTACAAACATTGTGCTTTCATTCGGTCGACATTACCAGTATCATGATTAGTATCTGAAAATTTTAATGGTTTTTTAATGTTGTAAGGGTGAATATTTTTCAATTTTTCTTTCCTATACTTTGGTTGCTCTTTATGCCTAACCGCTTTATAGTTTTTTATAAACCCTTCTGATCTCTTTTCGTTATAATCCTCTCTATTTTTGTTTAATTTATTTATGATTTTATGTTTTGTTGCTTCCAAATTATTTTTCACTATTTCAAGATCTACTTTATTAGTATGCACCTCGTTTGGTGTATATTTTGTCGCTGAATGGAATCTATCATTATAATTTCGAATGGCTTTCTGTATTAATTGTTTCACTGATATTCCTTTTTCTAATTTATACAAAATCCTAAATTTTTCTGCTATTGTGCTATGGAATCTTTCAATGTCTGCATTGCCTGTATGGCTGTTAGGTTTAGTTAGGTGAAGTTCTATGTTTTCATTGTCCAAAAATTCCTTTATTCTTGCAGTTTTGAATTCATTGTCTGCAATTATTTTCCTTGGTTTTCCTAATTTAGTAAAATGGTCTTCTAGTTGTTCAATAATGGTAATATGATTTCTATCGGTCAGCGGATAAGCTGCTCCGAATTTTGAAAATTTATCTATAACTGTTAAAAAGTGGAATCTTTTCATGACATATGTATCTATATGTATAATTTCATTTTCTCTAGTCGGTGTTTCTGTAATATTAAATTTTGGTTTGATGGGGTTTCTGTCGTACTTTACTTCCTGACAAATTTCACATTGATTTATAACGATCTGAATCAACTCCATTAATTTTGGATAATATATTTTATTTCTTATTTGGTTGTATGTTTCCAAGATACCTGAATGCATACTTTCTCTCACGTGGTACAGGGAAATTTGCTTAATGGCTTCGACTTCTGTTTCAATGTCTTGTGCTCTCCTTGTACACTTAATAAATTTTAGCTGATTATCATTGGAATACATTTCAATAAGTTTTTCCTGTACTTTATTGTAGCTGTGATCTGAAATTTCCGCATAAATTCCAATCTTCCCTTTTGTAATAAATCTTCTAAATATGTTTGCTATTTCTTCAAAATCACTTTCGGCAATAAATATAATTCTTTTTCCATGTAAAATTTTAAAGTCTTCCGTTTTATTATTTGTTAGGATAATTTGAGTTTTATATTTGTTCACTATTTCTTCTTTTATTGGAAAATGGTCACCTAAGTCTTCTTCCGCTGAGTGTACTGTGGCCATTGTTTCATCGTCTTCTATGTTATTGACTAACAATTTTAAAGCATTGATGTTGTTATTTTCTAGATTTTCCGAAACAGTATCCTCACTGTTTTCTATCCTGCTTAAGAAGTCCGCTACTTTGTTTTCCTTGCCTTTCAAATATTCAATATCGAATTGATATTCTCCTAGTTTCAGTAGCCATCTCTGATGTCGTGGTGATATGTCCTTGCCTTTATATTTCGTATGTAAGAATTTGATTGGTTGATGATCGGTTAAAATTTTAAATCTTTTGCCGTACACATATGGTCTAAAATAGTTGACACTCCACATTATTGCTAAAAATTCTTTGTCCGTCGCAGAGTAATTTCTTTCGTGGTTATTCAAAGTTCTCGAAGCGTAACAAACAGGATGTCCTTCTTGCGATAACACTGCGCCAATAGCGTAATTAGACGCATCTGTTGTCAACGTAAATTGCTTTTCAAAGTCTGGGTAGCGTAAAACTGGATGTGTACTTATTAGTGTCTTTAATTTTTCGAACGCTTCAATGTAGGTTGGGTCTTTCAAATTAATTTTTGCCCCTTTTTTCAAGTATTTAGTAATTGGTTGTGCTATTTTTGCATAGTCCTTCACGAATTTTCGATAGTATCCTGTTAAGCCCAAAAAACTTTTTATTTGCTTTTCAGTTTTTGGTAGTTCTAAGTTTTCAATCACTTTAATCTTATTAGGGTTCGGTTTCATTCCGTCTTTAGTTAGGATATGGCCTAGAAATTCCGTTTCTTTTCTCAAAAAATTACATTTGTCTATCTGTATTTTCAAATTTTTGTTTTCCAGGACTTTAAATATGTCTTTAATTGCTTTTACGTGTTCTTGTAATGTGGTACTAAAAATCAATATATCATCCAAATAAACTACGCAAGTTCGATTTATAAAATTTCGCAAAATTTCGTTCATGAGACGCTGAAAGGTTGCAGGAGCATTTTTTAGTCCAAACGGCATCCTTATGAACTCGTACAAGCCGTGAGGTGTAACAAATGCAGTTTTTTCCCTATCTTCCTTTTTTACTAAGATTTGATGATAACCCTTTGCTAAATCGAGTGTTGTGAAGTATTGTGCCCTTCCTAGTTTATCTAGGATTGAATCAATGTTGGGAAGAGGATATTTGTCGTCAACTGTTACGTCATTTAACTTTCTATAATCGACTACTAAACGAAATTTTTTTTCACCCGAATTGTCCATCTTCTTTGGTACCACTATTAATGGACTGGAATATCTGGAAGAACTTTTTTGAATAATGCCTTGTTCTTCCATCTCTTTTATTTGCTTCCTCACTTCCATTTCATGTTGAGGAGGATATCGATATAATTTTGAATTGATCTGTTGTTGGGTTGTCGTTTTTATCTCATGTTGAATTTCAGTAGTGTTAGTTAATTTATCACCTTCTTTAAACAACAAATTATTAAATCGTTTCAATAGTGCTGTAATTTCTTTATATTCCTCTTTGTTTAAGTGATCCAACTTTAATCTGTCTAAATTTAAATCAGTGGTTTCAAGGGCATAAATTTGGTTAAAATTGTGAGGATTATTTAGAAGTGGGCTTTCTCTTTGATTTAAAACTATTATTCTTTTTTCAACGTTTATGTGTGCATTTAGAAACCTTAAAATATCCATACCGATTATAAACTCGTACTTTCTCCCTGTGAATGGTGCTGCCTTCCATCTCACTCTTGCGTTATTTGGTAAATTAAACTCTTCTGGTGCTACTGTACACACTTCATAATTTATTGCGTCTTCATTTGTAATTGTACTAAATAATATTGGGTCTTTTAATTTTACTTTTGGGAAATCATTTATTTCGCTATTAATTAAACTAAAACTAGCTCCTGTATCTATGAGCGCACTATAGGTTTTATTATTAATTACTAATTTTATTTTGGGTAGCCATTCCAAGGCTGTTTCATAAAAAAAATGCAGTTATTAACTTCTTCTCTTCTGCTATTGTTTGCTGGAGTTTCTTCTTGGTTTTGCCTGTCCGAGATTAAGCGATTTTGGCTAATCTGAGGATCAGGGTGTCCTACCAATTGAAGTCTACTCATATTTGATTGTATATTATCAATTTCCATGGGCTCAACCTGACCTTGCCTAAATGGGTTTTGGCGATATTGGCCTGAACCTTGTCTAGGGTTTCCTGTCTGTGGTCTTTGTAAATTAGCCGAATTTGCAAATTGATTAAAATTGTTAAATCTTCCGTTATTAAAATTATTATTTTGCCTATACTGCCCAGAATTATTATCTTTTATTTCATTTTGGTAGTAAGGATTTCGATTCCATTGCCTTTCTTGAGGTGAATTATTATATCTGTTACCTATGTCTTGATTCATATTTCTACCATCCGCAGATGCATTATTAAATCGTTGTCCTTTGTATTGATACCTACTGTTCCATGCATTTGTTGGTCTATCTTCTTTTATTTTAAATTTCCTATACTCGGGTCGGATGCAACCGTCTTCAAATCTTCTACTCGTCATTATTTTTAAAATATTGTTTAAATTTCCTTCGTTATAAATTTTATCTAGTAAAATTCCCTGGGTCATTTCTTTTATAGTATTTATTAATATACTGTCCATATTACTTAGGTCTATATAATGGTCGCCTGTATAATACACTGTTAGTTCGTCCGACTTATACTTAATATCTTGAATCTCTATCATAAGTTCACTTACATTATTTACTTTGAGGTTTGCAACTTTCCTGTACAGCTGGTGTGGTTCAACGTCAGGTCGATATCGTAACTTCAGGGTCTCTTTGATTAATTGCCAGTTGTCTGGTTCTGGTATGTTGATTATTACATTCTTTGCAGGTCCTTGTATCGTCTTGTAGAAAATTGTTCGTATCGCTTCCTTCCTTAACTCGGTGTCATTGATTGTAGATAATAGATATTCAATGCTTCTAAAAAATGAATTTATTGTGATGTCACCCGTACCGGTGAATGTAGGCAGGCTGTTTACTGTTTTCATTACGCTATCTCTGTTGTTTACTTCTGCTCTATTCCTTAGTTCTAGGTATGCTTGCCTCATCGCTTCCAATTGTTGCTCTCTTCTAGCAAGTTCTTCGACCAGTTCGACAGGCGCTACTTGAGGCTGTCCTTCCGCCATTCTTCGTTGATCAAAAGCACGTTGTCTTCTTTGATTAATTTTGTACAATTATTGAAGCAGTTTTTACTGCTTTTGTGATGGTTCACTTTATTTCTTTGTAGTGTCTACTTTAAACTCTAAGTGTTCACTTCACTTTGGTGGTGTAGGCGTAAAACAAGTCTATTTAGCTTTCACTGCACACGAGTGGTTTTCACTTTGTTTTTATTTTGTAGTATCTACTTTGAATTAAAAAATGTTCACTTAAGTTTGATGGTGTTGGCTTTAAATTTTTGCTATTTAGCTTTTTAGCTTTCACTGCACCCAATTTTTGTTCTTATAATTGTAAAAAAAAAATTTTTATTTTTCTGAACGCGGTACGTATCACTAGATCCTTGAATTTAAACACTAGGATCCTACCGACTGCGCCAATTTTATTACTTGCCGACGTTCGAGGGTTTTAAAAAAATCTGGAGAAAACACGTTGTGATCAGTTTTGGTGGTCAGATCAGTCTGCCTGTTCGTTTATTTTCTTTTTATTCAACAACTTAAAATGTATTACAATTATGCTTGCTTAGCTTAAATTATATTCTGTTATTTTTATTTAATTTTTTTTAAAGAACTTCAAATGTATGTATGTATGTATTACAATTTTGCATACTTAGCTTAAATTACATTTATTGGTAAACCTTTTCATTTATACAAGTGTGTGAAGTTTTATTATTTTAATTATTGTTAACATTGTGCTGATTAATTACTTTGGAAATATTATGTCTTGTGCAATGCACCGGAAATATGAAATTGGGTTACTGCTTGGTTTTATTAATTTGATTTAAAAATTCCTCGAATTTATCAGGTTCATTCGATTTTATGTCAATATAGTTAGTTGTATATGTAACTTGCGTGCGTATGAGTACTAAATTGCAAGAATACAAGATGCGTATTTTGCAGGGCAAAGTACGCATTGCAAGGGCCAGTGATGGCATTTTGGTGCTTTTCGGGTATTTTTGGTGCTTTTTGCCTCTTTATACGCGCGAAATTTTGTTAAATACCCGTTTTTAAAAAGCGGGTATTCACAGTGCTTTTCGCAATTTCTCACAGTGCCTTTTGTGCTTTTTTGTACAACTGAGAAATGTTTTTAGTTACAAAATTTGATGAATTTTTTAAAACAAAAAGTAGAAACCGGTTGTCTTTAAAATTTGAAAATGTATGTTTTAACAATTTTCAACTGCCTTTAAATGTTTGTAGCAAAATAAATTCTAACGAATCATACAAAAAATCTCAATATTTTATTAAAACTGTTTTGTGGCCCGATTGCGAGACGAAATGAATATTTTTGATAACAAAATAACCGAAAATGAAATAACAAATTTATTTTAATTAATATGTTATTAAATTCTGCTATTGGATCTCAAGTCCTTTATTTATTTTGAAGCAAAAACTTTAAATTGTATTTTGGATATTCATCTTCAATTTTTTATAAGTTGCTTAATAGATTTTGCAATAACTAAAATTTTTTAAATATTTTTTATAGTGCTTTTTTACCCTCTTTTTGTAATTTTTTGCGCTTTTTACCCTTTTTGGAACAGTTTACGGTGCTTTCATGTATGAATAATTAAATTTGAATATTCATGCATGTCATCAATGATGCTCGCAAAATTTTTTGTTTTATGTTCGCATGCGAAAATGAATAGCTAAGATTTTTTTGATTTTTTCTTTTTAAGTACATATGAGCGATACAGTTGCAAAGGCTGTAATTTCCACTTTGCTCACGAATGTCTAATAAAATTTCGTAGCTTCTCCCAATTCTTTTCTACTGAATACTATAATGGAGTTTTTTAATATTTAGTTTTAAAAATGATTGAAATGAAAATTGCAGCCTCTGTAACTTAAAGCCCTCAATATATGTGTGCGAATAGTGCAAAATAAAAAAAAACGCAAAAATTTCAAAACGAACAGCAAACAATTTCTTTTAATCTGAATGTTCATGTGCATGATTGTATGTGTTTTTTAAGCTGCGTATCTTCATTATGAATATACACAGTAAATATTCATGTTGAATATACGCAGTTTAAAAACATGAACATGTGTATGTACATAGTGACGTCTTGAGTGTGTTTAGAAGTATGTAGGTATGATTATGTGTTCTTTGTTATTGTATATTTTTTATGTAATATTTTGCACTCTGATTGGTATGTTGAAATGTTAATTTTTTTATTCAATTTCAAAATATATTTATGCACGTATGTAGGTATCTATGTCTATGCATCCATATGGATGTATATATGTATGTACACAAAAATTATAGTTTTATACATAATAATCTTTTGTGAAAGGTAATAAACAACAACTTTATACTCAGTGAATATTCATAATGAATATAGGAAGCTTAAGAAAAAATCAAATACACTCATGTACATATAACTCAAAATTTAAAATCGTCATATCTTGGGCACTTTTTGATCAATGGCGTCAGTATTTGCTATATGTATATGGTATTGGGAGGAATAGAAATGCGTACCAAGAGAAAAGTGGGCGGACCACGCCCCTTTTTGCGATATATTGGAGGATGGACTTGTTAACCGATCTTAAGTATTCACAGCGTGCGGCTTTGACTCAGGAATACATATAACATGACAATATTTTTCGACCATGCACACTTCTGCACCTACTTTTTTACTACGTTTAGCAACGGTTTTACCTCAAATTTAAAATACATAAGCAATAGGAAATTATTTGGGGTATCATTGATTTTATTAGCCGGTGATCTTCGCCACGTTCACACACTAAAATTAACGACAAATATGCGTGTGCAACTACAACACGATGCATCAGCTTCCCGATTTTTAAAGCAGCTGCTAGATTTGGGAAACTGAGGAATGCCATCGGATCCAACTACAAACTGCATTACATTTCCACTCGACTTTTGTAAAATGACACTGTCCATTGAAGTATTAATCAATTGTGTATTTCCCAATATTGAAAGCAATTTGAAAAACAAGGAATGGCTGTGCGAACGAGCATTACTTGCTGCCAAAAGAATTGAAGTTAATTCCATAAACAGTGCTATTTTGAACAAAGTCGATGAAAATGCAGCAACGTACAAGTCCATCGATACTGTAACGAGAGAAGAAGATGCCGTTAATATTCACTCGATCTGCCAGGCTTTTTACCACATGTGCTACAACTTAAAATTGGAGTGCCCATTATTTTTCTGCGTAATGTCGATCCACCACGGTTTTGCAATGGCACTCGACTTGCAGTAAAAAAACTGAAAACAAATTTAATAGAAGCGACCATTATAACAGGAAAATTTAAGGGACAGATGTACATTGGCCACGCTTTCCAATGATACCAACAGATTTACCATTAGATTTTAAACGATTGCAGTTTCCTGTTCGGTTAGCGTTTGCGATGACTGTTAACAAAGCTGAAGGTCAATCTATGCAAGTTTGCGGCTTAAATTTAGCAAATCCATGTTTCTCGCATGGACAACTTTATGTTGCATGCTCGCGTGTAGGAAAACCCACCGATTTATATCTTTATGCTCCTGATGGGCAAACTAAAAATATTGTATATCCTAAAATTTTTCTAAATATATAAATACTTTTAATTTTATTTTATAACGACGGTGGTAGCGAAGCCCACCGAGTTCAGCTAGTATAAAATAAAATAAATTAAATTAAAATACAATGAAAAAGGTGAAATAAAATAAAGTAAAATAAAATAAGAAATAAAACAAACAAAAAATAAAAGAAAATATATACAAAATAAAATTTAATAAAATAAAAAATAAAATAAATATAAATAAATAAAATAAAAAAAAAATAAAAAAGTAAACATAAAACTAAATAATATGAAATAAAATAATTTCTGTTATTAGGCTGAACATGAATTTTTTTTATTTTAATTGTGTTTTTCGCGAAAGTTGGATGGAAAAATTAAATAATACTTTTCTATTTGCATTAAATATATCGAAGACATTGAAAGCCCTTTTGATAACAAAATAAAATTTTATAATATTTTGTAAAATAACAGGCCTACAAAAGCAACCTTAACTATATTTGGAACGTGAAAACATTGACATTTCTTTGAAAACCTGACTCAAAAATTTCCACGCACTTAAAGCTCTGCTTCCTGGAAAATATGAGATTTTTAAATTTGCGATTCCTCTTGAAAAGTGAACTGTATTTCATTAATAAGCAATAGTGTTTTAAATAACGACTGTAATTTCTTATTTAATCAAAAGCACAACTATTTAAAACAAGCATTTTAAAGGGGGATGGTAGGACAATTATGAGATTTTTCGTAATGGCACGTAATCACATTTGTTTTTGCATTTTCTACAGAAAGGTAACGAAAAATAAAGTAGCGGTATTCAGTGTTTAGTACGTTTGCAACTCCTTACAAGTGAAATTATTTTGTCATAGATAGTGAGCGCTATTTTAAACAACATTGCAAAGTTTACTTTGACATAGCATTTTCAATTTTCTTCTAAACCTTGTTTCGCATCAAAACACGCAAATTTTACTTTGTTGGATGAACAGGCAAAACAAACTTACACATGCAACCAAACACAAGTATGTGTAAACGACCAACGACGAATAAAGTAACTTCACGAGTAAAGTAAACTTTGACAGTGGAAAAGCAGTTATAGCTTCAACATTTTCGAGCATTAAAAAACACATCGCTACAAAAAATCAGCTGGGGGCATTTTACGGCATTTGATATCGCACGAAATTTCCATACAAATTCAAAAAATTTTGCATGGGATTTTGTTCGATATCTAATGCAGTAATTTGCCCCCTAGATTATTGAACAGACTTATATTATTGGATCACGTTTACCATCAACAAATAAAAATTTTTTAAATTCACTGTGCAGTCTTCCAAATAATTTAAAATTAAACATATTTCATTTTTAGTCCATTTTTTATTTGATTTTTCTCTTTTTGTTTGTTTTATTCCATTCCTTTTAAATTTTTTTAGTAAATAAATTTTGTTCTTTACAAATGACAACGCAATGCACATAGTAAAAAAAGCTATACCATTTTCAGTGTCGCTAAATTGGAATAACGTGGCAAATGCAAATTCTAATATTTTGTTGTTGGTTTGCAAAGAAAAGGTACGATATTTTCACGACGATTCGCATTAAAAATTGAATACCGCTAGTATATTTTGCTTATTAGATTTTATATAATCACTTTTAATTGGGCCTCTTCTTTCATTTGCTGGACTAAAATTACATATAAGTTGACAGTCCCAATGAAAACTTTGCCGGCAAAGTAATGAACAAAAAGCGATAAGAAAAACTGCGTGATGTTATCACATGACGTAGTACCATACTGATTTTTGTATACGAGGGGAACTATTTATATTTCGGGAACTGGCAACACTAATGTCAATAGCTAAAATCTGGCAACACCATAATAAAGTTTGGCATTTTTTAGCATAAAGGTACTCACTACGTTTTGATCTGCAAGTGCTATTTATATTGTGTTGAGTTCAGAAAATCAATTTGACAAAAAATTTAAATTTCAAGAAAAGGTTTTGGTTGGATTATGTTTCATAACTTTCGATGTGAATTATCTTAACAAGAATATGTCAATGAACTCACTCCTTTGTATGGTGATAAAGCACCATAAATAACCAAAATATATCGCTAGTATAGTGAATTCAATCGCGGTTATAGTTCCGTCGCCGACGCATTCCGTGAAGTTTGTCTAAAATCGGTTGTTGTGCCACACAACATCAATACAGTGCGTGAACTGATAATACAAGATCGTCATGTGATATATTGTGAGATAGAGGTATCATTGCACATTAGTTCCACTTCAATACATTCGATTTTGCATGAACAATTAGTTGTAAAAAATTTTGTTCTCGTTAGATACCCCATAATTTATCAATCGCTCAAAAAAAGGTTCGCATCAAGTGGTGCTTCAAAAGACGATTATAAAATCAATCGTGACGAATCATGGATATATACTTATGAGACGGTCATGTGGCCACTGTTCCGCTCGAGCAACGTAGAACTGTCATTTGTTTGAATCATACTTCATCATGACAATGCAAGCTCTTTACAGGTCTCATCAAACAAGTGAATTTTTGAGCAATCAAAACATCGAATTGATGATTTATCGTCCGTACAGTCCTGAATTGGCAACCAATGACTTCTTCTTGTTCTCAAAAGTATACTGCGTGATCAACGATTTACGAGCGCCGAAGAAGCAGTTGAAGCGTTCAAATACCAAGAGGAATGGAAAAACTACTATGACAAATGGTTTGAACGAATTTAAAAGTTTATTGATCAACAAGGGGAATATTTCGAAAAACAAAAAAGTAATTTTCATATAAAAATGTTTGTTATTATTTGGTATTCCCGAAATATAAATAGTAGCCTTCGTATATGATGAAATTAATATTTTGTGTACTAAATATATTGATATACTAAAGAACATTAGAAAAGTAATCAATACCATATTCGAAGTAGAAGACGACTCATGAAAGTATTCAGAAGTGTGTACGTAAAGTAGAAGATGTTTTTGTTTATTGTTATTTGTTATTTCCCAATTTTGAACTGTATTTTTATAAATGTTAGTTATTTATAGCTTAAAAAATTGCCTTCAATTTAAAGTAACGTATTCGGCTCAATTTATTAACATTAATTAATTAATAGTTATATAATCAATTTCAATAAAGCTATTTTTTGCCTGAAATACCAGTTTCAACTCTACGAGGAAATTTTAAACAAATTGTACAAAATATTGTAAGAACATTTTGTTAATGGAGTTTTTAATTTTTCAGCATGTTGTAAATTGAGCAATATTTCATTCTATTCTGCAGTACCTTTGTCTAGAATGAAAAACAAATTGTGTATTTATTTTTACACATAAATTTAAAAATCTGTAGTCTATTAAAATCAACAAGCAATCTCAAATCCAACGTTTATTGTTATGCATGTGGATACATCTCAAGAATATGTTTTAATACCAACTTTAAATCTTAGCGTAAAGGAAAAGTTTGTCTTAATACAAACTCTGAATTCCCAACAGAGAAAATGAAAAAAAATACGACACAACAGCAAAGACGCTCTATAAAATATTCACATGAGTATTGATATTAAGACTAGACAAGTACGCATGAAGTTGTGAAAGAACTGCAGAAATAGTCGAAAAGATAAAGTTTTTTCATCTTTTGGTTGAACGTCTAAATATATAATGTAGGTGTTTCTTGTTACGCTTTTTTTTTGTTACTAACGAACACGAAGCTAACATTTATTTTTACACATCCGTTATGAAAGCTGATAAAGAACCACAAAACTTTCTTAAACTCTGTTCAAACAAACACATACAAGCTTATACAAACACTTAAACAAAAGCATGCGTGTATAGAGCTACATGTGAAGAAAAGTTAACTTTAAACTATATTTTCTAACACATGCTCAAGTGATTTGTAGTTATGGCATAATTTCCGTATACTTCCACACTTTGTAGCAAAGGAGAGTAGTACTAAAAGTAACTTCGTATTGAGAAATTTTTAATACCAGAAAAAGTATCCATATTAAATTTCAACTATAAACTTCTAAGAAAAAATTATAGCTCGAAAAATGTCGATCACAATGAAAAAAAAGTGGTATAATTTCGGGTTTTTGAAGGTATTTCTTAAGGTGGGATCACACGGTTGACGCAATGCACCAATTTAGCTCAATTTTTATTGCTCTAAAATAGGACACAATAAAGAAATTGCCCTAAGCAAATTTACTGCAGTCACATGATTGCCCCATTTTATAAAAATTTGATTGCCGCAGATTGACGAAGAATGAATTTGTGGCAATAATTGCCGCAGCCCAGTCATACAATTGTTCTAACTTGCGGCAACACTAACAAACAGCTGTTATGGTATTTTTTAGTTAGTTTGGTTTCGTGCAAATTTTTTTATTTAGCTTTGCAATTTCCCAAAAAAAAAAACAGCCAAGATGATTTCTTCTCTACAGAAAAAGAAAATTGCATCAGCTTTAATTATCGTGTGTGAACTTGAAGATAGTATAAAAACTGAAAACAATAAAAAAAGAAAAGTTAAAAGAAGTACGTGGGTGAGAGAGTGGCTTACAAAAAGAAGCACTGATGGCGCATATCAAAAAACATTTACTTACGAAAAGAAATGTTGACCGTAGAATCACACAAAAAAATTTCAATATAAAAAAACTAACTATTGCCGCGAATTGTCTTCTTTGATTGACGCACGAGAACACAATAAATAATGTCGCATTTTTTACTTTTTTATTGCTACATGGTTGCCTATCAACCGTTCACACGATTGCCGACACAGAGTTGCATTTGATTGGGGAAAATGAGCACAATATTGTTCTCGATTGACGTAGGGGACAATAAATTGTGAAATCACACGATTGACATATAAAATAGAGCAATAATTGGTGCATTGCGGCAATCGTGTGATCCTACCTTTATGGCAATATTATTTTAATATCATTAATATATGTTGCATAATGCACGTGCTACCAAGGCGAACTAATACAGGTGAAATTGATAGCACAGCTGATAACGTTTTTTTTTTTTTTGGTTTTATCCAAGGCGAATTAGGGTTGGATGTCAAAATTTATTTATTTCTTTTGTTTACATTCAAGTTGAAAATTATTATATGTAAACAAATTTAATTGTGAGAACAAATAAAAATTTGTTTAGTGCCAATAAATTTTTAAATAAAAAAATATTTATTACTCAATGGCTTTATATTTACCACTTTTTTTATTTTTCCACCAATTTCATTCACTTTACAATCTTAAAAAATAAGAAGCAGAAAATAATTCCAGGAAATTTATTTCAAGCCACGATATTCCCTCATGCGATGTAAAACCCAAGATGGAATAGCGAAAGTCCCACAGCCGATACCTTTACCTAAAAACAATTTCTCCTGAAAATTATAAAAAAGAAACATAAGAAAAGCGAGTGGAATTGTAATGTGTACTTACAGCCGTACGACGTTGAACGGCATTACGGATGGCAGGAGCACTAGCAGCAGCAGATCTTTAAAACATTTCCACAAAGATTTCTGTAACAATAATAATATTTGTTAAAGTTATTATTCGAGACAGATCTCGGTATCAAAAAACTAAACTTTTTACAATAAAATAATTTTTAATATTTTATTTTTCAAATGTTTTTGACAATGTAGTATGATTTTACATAAACAAAATACCTTTTTTTGAAGTGTTATACTTGTTGTAATTTAAGTTCACCTGTATGAATTCGTCGTGCGTACTGCAAAGTTTTATATTTTTTTATAAATGCCCAAATTACTTATACAAACTTTACATGGATTTAATTGTCAAAATTTTTTTCTTTTAACGCTTAAGTAACTTAAACAAAATATTCGTGATGAAATTAATGAAATACCACGTGAAATGTGTCAGAATGTAATGAAAAATGTGCTCAAAAGGGCTCGCATTTGTAAGGCTAACAGAGGATGATATTTATCTGATATTGTATCCATTCTCTTTCATATAATCAAAAATTATAAGCAAACAAAGTAGTGTACCTTCGCGGCTTACACCCTATATAACAGTTACGCAGAGAACACACAATATTCTACAGCGACACTTCCGTGCTGAAGTGGGGTCACTACTTAGAAAATGCTTCAGAGGGTTATTCCGTAATTTGTATGTTATTTAAAATGCGTAAGATTTTTTTCGACTTAAATTACACATTTTGAATCCCTCACGATGGATCTTAGTTGGATTTTAATTCTCTTTGGCGGCTGGGCTCGTGCTATCGCTCATACAATCTTTATATCGGTTTCGTTTCAGTTCTCTCGCTTTTGTGTTGACTACCGCTTTATGTTTTGCTGTATGTTTGTGGCTCTTACATCTCATTACTTATATAAAACACAGAAGATCTACGGCGCAGAGATCACTACTCTTGGTTAGTCTATGTTATAATTTTATTTTTGGTTTAGTTTATGTGTTTGTTGTAATTTTCGTTTCTTAAAGAATTTATACAAACATATGAAGAGAATGAATGTGTAATAATAGATTGTTTCCACTGAAAGTTGAATCACTTGCTTCGCTTTTTCAATCATGTTTATGAATCATGCTGTTTATACGACTCACGTACTTGCTTCAATTTTCTGGATTATTTCTGTGGTCCGTTAAGGTATTCTGGATACGACCGCTTTACTAAGTTCTTCTTTGTATCTATTGCTTTTTTAGCTTATTTATGCTTAAAATTAACTTTTTTAATCAATTTTTTTTATCGATAATGGTCGCGTTCATAAGACTGTTGAGCTCAATTGTTGTGAAACTGTTGTCAACTGTTGAGCCCAACAATTACGTCTTAGAAACGGCTTGATGAGTGATTGGATAATGAACAGCTGTTTAATCTATACAATTGAAAAGAAATAAAAATGCTGCAAAAGAAATAATTTAAATTTACTAAATTAATAAATTACAATGGAGTTTTTATTGGCAGGAATTTTTCATTTTTATTTTAAAATCTGCACCACAAATTTAATATTCACAACATAAAAATGCACAGCAAAATACTCCAATAAAATGAAAAACCTGCGCTGATAGTAGTTTATATTTCAACGCTGAGTCGGCACTGTGCTCAAAAAATCTTTGAACCTTATATTGAACTAATTATGTAATTAAAATAAATAGACACCATAATACACCGACGTATATTTAATGAAATTTGTATTTTAATTTTATTTCTTTATTTTTGTTACTTTATCGTATTTCTAAAGCAAAATTTAACAAATTAATTTGCAGTCGCCACCTAACAAAACGGCGTTGTATTAGAATATAAAAGCGCATAATTCTCTTGATCAGCTGTTGAGCTAAACACAACATGTTGACTAAAGCTAAGTACTCTGTTTGAATTTGCGAAAAATGTTGAGCAACATTGATTATTTCGTTTGAAAATTTTGACAATTAGCGAGTGGTGACAACACTACGATTTAGAAGAAATTTAACGTTTTTATTGCCTTTAAGTAAGCAACATTGTTTTTGTTATGTAAACAAAAACCATGTGTGCAAACAAATGGAGAACAAAATAATTTTAAGAGCTTGTGCTGCAACGTATCAATTAATGTAAATTGCAGCTGCTGCGGAGGAGCTCTTCGAAGACGCACGTTCTCATTCAATTCCATACCTTCATTTTATGTTATTTTCACACTATTTTCCATTATTTTAGTTATTTGTGCGCAACAAATTCAATGCTAAGTAAAATCTGATCATCTGTTGTTTGCAATTCCGCACGAAATAAGTGGTGCTTACATTATTTTGCAGTTGAAAAATATGTTGCTAGAAACATGTTGTGGTTGAAAAAATAATGCTGCCAGTAACATTTCGTATGTTTTCACAAGATGAACAGAGTACAACTTCGGCCATATTATTTTGCAATTATTTCGCATGAATTTTTTTTATATGGACTTTTGACAGCAGTTCGCACGAAATGATGAACAGAGTACCCTGCTTAAATGTAGTGAAAAAATTTATGATGGAAAAAATAGCAGCAAATACTCAACTGTTATGTGGAGCAGAACTACTCAACTCTGCGTTTCTAAGACAACCACTTAGCGGTTGCGCAACAGTTACGCGACCAATTTGGTTTGGACAACTAGTTCAGATAAACTTTCGATAAAGATTAGAAAAGGAAATAACTTTTCATGCTTCGTGAGTCTACTTGCTTCCCTCTCAAAATTGTGTAATGCGAAGCAAGTTGCTTCGCTCATGATTAGGGGTCAAAGCATGAAAAGAGAGCGAAGCACGTACTGTGGAAACAAGGCATGATAATTAATACCCTGCTTTCATAAACGATCGTTAGAATTTAGCGTTATTATTTTTAGGCAGCTGACAAATTCATGCTCTACTTTTTATATTATAATTCCGAACGATTTTTATTTTTATTATGTTTAATTATCATTTGAAAATGATAAATATTTTTACACAATACCACTGAAGTTGGAACATCAAATCTGTATTAAAATTTTGCAAGAGTTGGGACCAACATTATTAAAAATATTTCTCGATTGCCCAATTTATGAATTTAATGAAAGTTACGTATTAAGTAATGATTGTGCATGTATGAATCTATATATATATATATATATATATATACGTATATATGTATGTATGTGTGTGTGTTCACGATATTTGTTTCTACGTGCCTTGTAGGTAGACATTGGCATAGCTGGAATTTTTTTTCAGTGGGTACAGGAAAAAAGCACATTTCGCCAGCCCTATTAAAAATGTATAGTGATTTTTTTAAATTTCTAATGAAATCAAATCTTATTTCTGGAGTAATAATGCTTCAAAAATACTGCCTTTCTACGCCTATGGTATGGGAATTCGCTATAACTTTGCTCAACGGAAACCCATAATTAGTGAGTATCCTTGTAAAAATGTATTTATGAGATTGTCTTTATTCCTAAATACACATACACTCAGTGAACCATATATTTATTTGTAACATGTATTCCTTGTATTTATGAGTTTTTTTTTAGAAAAATAATATAAAGAAAGAAATAAACGTTTTCTTTTCACTAATTGTGCGCAAATATTGTTAAAGACAATATAAGTATTAGAAATTAAATGACGATGTTCTTGTTGTGCGTGATGAAGCAGCTGATGCTCTTTTTCATTTTTATTAAAATAGCAAGAAAAAGTAAATACTCTCATATTCAGCGTTTCACACTGCTTCTAACCATTTTTTTTAAGAATTATGCAGGGTTGTTAAATTCATACAAGAAAGGAGGGTTAGAGTTGAAATAATGATTCGTAACTATTTCTGTTAGGACTGATTTGTTGATCTCGAGAGTTGGTAGAGTAATATTCAATAATCTTAAGCCGTTCGTACTTAAATCAAGTCAAAACCGTGTCTAAGGTACGATAAAAAGGCATTCTTTAAGCGCTAAATTTTTAATTTCAGTTAATATTTATACGTAATTGTTGGAACTGTTTAAGGTTTATATTGAAATGAAATTTTTGGCTTGAGCTCAAATCTGAGTTTACCCATTTCTGCTTAATTTAAAAAATTTTTTTTTGGATAAATTAATTATTTTATTAAGAGAGTACTTTTTATTTTAAAAAAATTTATTCATCAGAACGGTTCAGTACTGATTTCGAGGTCACAGGTGTTTGAATACTGAGAAAGTCAACTACAAAAGATAAAAATAAAGTAAACAAAAAATGGAAAATTGGTCAATCTCAGTGCCGATGATTCTGGAAAAAGCGAGAGAGTATGGAATATTTGGAATAATTAAAAATCAGAGATGGAATTTCGTACTAACCGAAATCGATTTAACTTGTAAGAAATGAGTGGGTTGCACTTTTCATATTCTAATTCGTTAAATAATACGGTTAAGCAGTTGATATTCCTGGCGATTACAATTTACAGGTAAAATCGAACAAAAAGAGCTGATGAGATGGTGTAGCGACCTCGAAATCAATACTGATCCGTTCTGCTAGTCTGATGAATAAATTGTTTCAAATAAAAAGTACTCTCTTAATAAAATAATTAATTTATTCAAAAAGAATTTCTTAAAATTAAGACGAATAAATTGTTTCAAATAAAAAGTACTTTCTTAATAAAATTATAAATTTATCCAAATACAATTTCTTAATATTAAGAAGAAATGGGTAAACTCAGATTTGAACTCAAGACAAAAATTGTGTTTCAATTTTTAATTTTAGACATTATTAAGGTTTGTTTGGTTTATTTATTCTAAAGCCAAAAAATCATATTTGATTTAAAGCATAAATTTGATGACTTTTGTGGTGACCATTTAATCATGCACTCAAATGCCGAGCCTTTGCTGCTAAATTTAACGCAGGTTTATAAGCCAGTGCCTTTATGAGCTCAATTAAAAGCCCGTCTACAATAACATTGAAAAAAAGCAAACATATACACATATGAATAAGATTTTCGGAATTGATGTTAAAATTCTAGGATTGCTTGAAGATTTATGTACTTGAGATATAATAATTTTACTTAATTCTTATTTTGAAGAATTCCACGGTTGATTTCCTTAAGTGATCATGTTTTCATGTTTTTTGAGTACAATTTAGTGTTATTCGTACTTAAATTGAAGTACTCAATTTGAAGAAAAACTTAATTTAAGAACATTAATTTACGAGTATTTCGACCAACGTACAATACATATGTATGTAGTTCCAATCAACGATATGCTCAGTTCATCTTTAATATACAAAACACAGTTCACAGATAATAAATACATCGTTTTGATGTATAAATTGATCGATGAATAAATGGAGTTTGGTTTATATTTTGCGTGCAGTGCATCACAAATAAAGTTAAACTTATCATATTTTCTAAGTTTAGCAGTAATTCAGATAAGTTTAACTACTTTGAAAGCTGCAAAATTCGAGCCAGCATCTCCGATTGAACAAATATTGTATGTCCGGGGCAAAGGCAGCTACAAGCCACAAAGCTATCGGCTGCTAATTTGCTCGATGAAGAAAAGCACAACATTAACGTCGTTATCATGATATTTCTGCCAGCTTATGCAAACCTTTAAATAAAATTTGCACTTACTTACCAACTTAAACTGTTAATATATTTTATTTAAAAACCTGTAAAGATTTTCTATATATTTTCTTGCAAAGAGAAACATCAAGAAAATAAGCAAAAAAATCTCTGCTGACTATAAGTTAAGCCACAAATACATGAAGTACTTACCATTTTCCTATTAAAGTATGCAAATGTCATCTTAAACGAATACGAAGTATTAAACTTCATGCCATAAATTATGCCCTTAATTTCTTCTTTTTTCAGTCTGTATTAGTTTCTGTGCGTGTTTTTTTTTATTCTTCAACATCTTTTACTTTTTAAATAACTTTATCATTTCTTTTACTGCTAAAAATTACGTGACATTGTCACCACATTATCATTATAGTGTAAGTACGATTTCCTGTCTGCAACAATGGCAATAGAAACAGCAGCAAATGCAGCAGCTTAATACTCGTAGTACAAGGCCAATATTATTAAAAAATATGTATATAAATTCAAAATGTTCTTCATATTGCCATAACTAATCGAATTAATAGAAGTAAATCGCATTTTCTACTTCATTTCAAACTAATACCGCTTGGAATATTATTATCATCATTATTATGATAATCAGGAATAGTGAGTTATACGAGTATACATATTCTTAAAATAGGGGTTTCAAGCTAAATCAAGTTGATTATTGAGTCATTTAACTCAGGCAAGGATTATGTTAAAGATTTTTTTCCATACAATAATATGTTATTCAAAGAGTATAAAATCCCTAACTTTCTTGTATCATAATTTGTTTTATTATAATTCAGCTAGAAAAATATGAAGATTAAATGAGTAAACAGGCATTTTTTTTACTTAATGCCTTAATTCTTTTTTTTAAGTTTCATTAAATATTTCTTTTGGGCTGCAAGTAATTCTAGAACCAATTTTTTTAATTCATAAACTTTAATAAGATTACTTTGTAATTTTTAAATACAATTTTTGCAGAATTTGTAAATTAAAAAAGTGCACATTGTTAAAAATAAAATGTTGGCATATTATTAAAATTTTAGACAAGTAAATTCGCATTTTAGAAATTTAATGAAAAACTATTATTTATTATTATCATGCAATTAGAGAATTTGCTTTAAGTACTTAAAACATGAAATAAAAATTTTAAAATATGCACTGAAAATTAATAAAATATGCACTTTCTTTGTTGAATATTGCAAAAGAACATTTGTAAAAATATTTTGAAACGTAAAGTTGATATGCATATTTGGAAAGAAGAAAGTCAGCTAATGTACAAGGATTAAGAGCAAAAGTTTCAGTTCTATGTTATTTAATAGCTGATGAGTTAGCAAGACTGGGTTCAGAAATCAAGGATCAGGACTGTCTAGAAACGGTTAGACCTCCGATAGGCTCCTCTTTTGGAAGGATCAGGGAATTGGCTTTGAGCAGAACTAACAGGGCCTGGAGGACCCGAATGAACTTCTGGGTATAGCGTGCGCTATGTTTCGGGCTGTGGGCTGGAGAACCTAATAGGATTCGTAATGGGAATTGCCTGACTACGTACCAGGAGGCTGGCTGCAGGACGCGTATAGCCGACTATTTGATAGGATTGTTCGTTTTTTTTCTTTTTCTCCTTTATATCCTCTTTATATCTATTTCTCTTTCTCTTTTTCCTTCACTATACAAAAAGTAACGCAGCACAATTGACCTTATTGGTCTCTGGGTGATGGTGTGGGGCTTACCTCATACCAGCCTTATTAGCTACCTACCTAAGGGGCTGCACTGAAGTACTCAAAAAAGCGAATTTTTTGAAGAACTGGAATGAAATGGAATTATTAAAAAAAATGCGTTCCTAAAATCTTGGTTTCAAAAGCGGTTAATCGGTAATAACTTTTATTAGGAAAGACGTATTTTTCAACACAAACTAGACATGTACTTACTATCTGCAGTATCTTACAGTAGTTACTCAACTAATTACTATGAAATAAACATACGATTTATTATCTGAGTAACAGATAAGTCGAGCTTATTCTACATTACATAAACAGTTGAACCTCTTGTTGAATTAATGAGCTAAGATACCAAATTGGAAGTAGTGAAAAGTATCTACTTCAAATGTTTATTTACATTTTAACTCATTACTTTGGCATTTTGTACTCATGTGTATTTAGTGCTAAATGTATATGTTTTTGGAGGGCCTAAAGGTTCGAGGATAATCAGAGTTCGTTAGAGAAAAGACAGTTTGCTGGTGGAACATGTACCGATTTTCTTTGGCACAATATACCTCATCAGCACCCGATTCATCTATTAATTTTTTAAATAGCATTCAATGAATTCAAAATTTACAAAAACCACATACATCTCTTATCAAAAACTTTTTCTTTTAAGTGAAGCTTTCTCTACTAATTTTGTCTCTTCCGTTTTTTCATATTATCACACTTAATCAATTAAGGTACCCTGATTAAAAAAACTCAAAAATTATTTTCGGCAGAAGAAACGTTAAAGCGACACTAAAGCCCGCCCTGTCTAATTATTTGAAAACTTTAATTATCTGAAACCAGCTAATTTTTTTAAAGCAAAAACTTTTTTTGAATACTCTAATTACATATCAAACACTTGCTTAGCAAATCATATTTAAAAAGGGAAAGCACTCCATTTGCAAATATGTACTGCGTAATGGAGCAGAGATAAAGTGAAATAACAATCTTTGCATCGTATACTTGCAGAATAAATTTAATACTTTACATCTGTGTACAGTACATGTGGTATACCTTTCTTGGTATTCTTATATCCATATTGTTAGCATTACGTATATGTGTTTGTGCGTATATGTACATAAACATGTATGCACTTGCTTGTACTCAAAAAAGTATTTAATGATGCATAAACTTATGTTACGGTTATATTATATACGGTCATATGCATATACTCTACAAAAACAACTGTAATCATTACTCATTAAATATATTTGCATTATATTCTTGCAGCTTTTTACATTAATATTTTTTTTACTTGTACAAAATGCATGTGTAGTGTAAGGCCGAAGTGTTTAAATTCAAACTATATTTATTTATGTATAAAAATCACCATCTTCTAAAGTAGATTTTTGCTTGCCACTGCAAAAGCTTTTTATGCAATTAAAATTTAAAATAATAACAGGTGTTTGCTTGCAATGGCTGCATTAGTTACATGTACGCATAATTAAGTTGATGTTATATTTTATCGATTTCGTTAAAAATTATTATAATTTCTTAATCATCTGAATTAACTCGCTATGATTTTGCGTTAATATGAGTGCTTTAGTTTAACAATTTATAAACTAAATGTTGTTACGTAGTATTTAGTCTAATCGATGTCAATAGCTTCCTATTGCCGTCAAATTGCAAATAACACTTAATTTAATATAATAATAATGACATACATGTATTCATACATACAAGTACATACATACATACATACATGCAAAGAATACGAATCTATTCCAATATTTTCGAATACGAATTCAAATATTCAATTTGAAATTTGGCTGCACTTGCCTATGACTCGATTTGGACGTCCTCAAATATATATTTAAAATTGATTGTTTATTGAGTTCTGATATTGTTTAAATTTTTAATTTGTTTTAATGAAGATTTAATATAATACGGCGTATCTTCAGTTGTCCTAAGAAATATTTGTGTAAAGATTTTCTGATGATCGTATTAGTAATAGTGAAATGCGCATAGGAACTAGCTGTACCGTTCAAAACCTAATTTCAATTTGTTCTTAATAAAAGAAATAATATTTTCCATTTGCAAAAAAATGAAAATTTGTCAGTTGTTTTTAGTTTGACCAATTTTTATTTGTTTTATGTATTCGTTTAAGCTAATATGGTCTAAATTCGTAGATGTAAATAAAACAATATTTTAATTACATTTCTTTCCCGACGTTTCGTCAATTATTTCACAAATGACAAAATTATTTGATAATAATTTTTTAGGGAGGGCACTTTGCTTCCATCCCCTCCCCAATTTTTTCCAAAAAAATTTGTCAGATGTCCGACTCATCCTGACGAAAAATGTTACGAACATTAGCCAAAATAATCAATTTGTTCGAAAAATAATTACACTAAATAAAGACAGTTTTTCATTCCGATAACACTGCACATTTAACTCTCTCACTTTTGGAGTGCAGGGGGCAAATTACGGCATTCGATATCGATCGATATTCCATACAAAATTTTTTGAATTTGTACGGAAATTTCGTTCGATATAGAATGCCGTAATTTGCCCCCAGGATTTGTTCTTGCACATTTTAAAAACTAAAATGTGTCAAATTCATTGCAAGTTAGTCTATTGATTTCCAAATTACACTCACTTTGTCACTATTAATAAAACATGTTCAGAAAGAAAAGCAAAAACTGCAAGTTTCTAATTACGTGGTGGGAAATCATCTTAATTTTCTTAATAAGTAAAGTTTAAACTCCACTTTTTTGCATCGATAATAATGTTGATTTTCTGTTCGCTAAATAACGGTACTATAATTTATAGTGTAGATCTTAAAAAAAGTTGCACCACGATTTTGTTTTCTTAAAACATCGCTTCTAATTACAAGGCCACCACTATGAACCAAAAATTATTTTTTTAAGATATATATGAAAGTTTTAAAGAATAGAAATTGATTTTTAAGAGCTTCATAAGCTTTTTAATTATTTGCAGTAAGTATCTCGACATGCCAATATACTGAGTTGCATTTCTTATATCAGTTAAAAGCAGTTGCCGCACGAGTTATGAAATGTGAATAAGATCTATTACCATTTGTGAGCTATTTTTAAGTTTCTGTTTAATTCGTTTTGACTTTGGTTAAGATTTCCAAATATGAGCCTATGTAGTTTATTATGAAGGTCAGCACCAAACATATACTTAATCTTATAAGCTAAATAAGGTACAATGTTATGAGATTTTATTTAAGCGTACTACACCAATTAAATCTAATAATTGAGTAAGGAAACTATTAATAATACTGTCTTGAGGAAAATTTGTCACAAAACCTCTTACATACTTTAAAAATGTTATAAAGAAACAAAAGAATATAAGCCAGCGACTGTTTAGTAAATTTCTTATTGATTCAAAATAAGACAGTCTGCATTTTTCATTAAATGACAGCGTCAGATCATTGGCAAACGCGTTTAACTTTTTATGTTTAAATCTATTGTGCAGTAAGTCAGTGGGGAATCTAGGGGGAAGATTATGAATTATTTTTAAATTTTTGTTTTGAATAACCTGAAGTCTTTTTGTATGTGTCTTAGCAGTTTTGTGAAACCAGGCTGGACAGCCGTAAGTCATTATCGGTCATATACACATATTATACAACAATATCTTATTTTCGAGGTTGAGCTTAGACTTCCTATTAATTATGGGGTACAGGGGACTTCCACTTCTAAAATGATACCAAAATATATAATATCACCTTTTATGGGGATCACGTTTCCCCGATAGTACAGAATTTTAGTAGGAATACGTTTTGGTGACTTGTTATATAGAAATATTAAGGCCTGCATTTATTATTATTTACTTTTATTTTCCACTTGTTAAAATATTCTTGGATTGTGGTAAGGCTCTCTTGCATTCTCTTGATTATTGCATTTGAAAGTTTTCCACTGCATATAAAAGCACTATCATCAGCATAAAATGCTGCTTCCTGATTTCTGTGCATCTCAACATCAGATGTATACAATGAGTAGAGTGTAGGTGATAGTACTGACCCTTGTGGCAATCCCGCTACGATTGTTCTTTCTGTTGAGAATTCCCCGTCAACAAACACATTAAATGTACCGTTCTTTAGAAAACTTTGTATAATTTTTTGCAAATACAATGGGAATCCTAATGCATTGAGCTTGTATAACATTCCATTGTGCCAGATGGTATCAAACGTCTTTTCTATATCGAGAAAAACTACGCCAGTACTCTTGCGATTCCTTTTGTTATCTACGATATAATTCACAACTCGCTTTATTTGGTGTACGGTAGAGTGTTCCTTACGGAATCCAAACTGTTGGCGGTTAATAATATTATTTTGATCTGCAAAATCAACTAATCTTTTACAAATAATTTTTTCAATGACCTTGTCCAGTAAACTTAAGATGCTTATCGGCATATAGCTGGTGGGTAGTATCTTTTCCCTTTTTATGAATCGGTATTACTTTCGCTTTTTTGAATGTACGAGAAAAAGCCATCTGGCATATGTTTTAGGATAATACTATTTATGCCATCTAACCCCGGGGCTTTATTATTTTTTAATAGCATAGTAAATGTCTTAACCTCTGTGGCATTTGTACGTTCAATACAATTAATAAAATCAGACACACATGTATCCAAAGGCGGTAGGTTATTGATAGTAATAGTATGAGAGCTACCAAAGTTTTGAAATAAATCTTGCCTAGGATTCATTTCTGTCCTCGTTAAGGTGGAATTCAATTAGACTATTTAACTGCTTTAAGATACCGTTCAAGTGATACCGTCTAAACTTATTTCTTTGAGCAATAAGCATCTTAGATGTATTTGATTTCTCTCTGTCACGAGTTTTTTCTCTCTACGGGAATCTTGCTAAATGCAGCGTTAACAATTGAAATTATTTTATTTAGCAATAAATCAACGTTGCTGAGAATACAGTCTGTTTGGTCAATGTTTTGGCGTCTAATTTCATTTCCACCCAAACTATAATTGCTGGTCAGTCTGCACGATTATACAAAGTTACTATATTTAATTTATTTTGAAACTGTCCATAAATGGAACAGGAAATCGGAACATGATCTGACTGTAAAATATTTGGGTGTGACTCTAAGTTTGAAAAAGGGATATTGGAATTAGATAGTAAAATGTCTACTGTAGAGGACTGGACCTGGGTTAAGTTTTGACCGAATCGGGTAAAAAAAATGGAAAATAAATGTAATAGTTTGGAAGCAAACAGTGTCTGTAAAGCTCATTACCGGCTGTGTTATTAGATACTTCATACAGCGCCATGGTGGTTGAAATTATTTTAGTTCCAATCGACATCCTTTTGAACATAAATTTCTCACCGATTAATCCTAGCACTTTGGAAAAATTCACGGAATCCACAATTATCGGTGAAATTTTCTCCTTTCTGACTAGTTCTTCTTCATCATCTTCGGACAGCAGATGAAACCTGTTGCTTGTGTTAGGCCCGTCATTTATCTTGGGCAACTTATACTTGAGACAATTGCACAAAAACTTCCCTCATAGTCAAGAAAATGTTATTTATTTTATTTAACGAAATAATTTATTTATTATCAGCGAGCAAAAATACACGTTGTTAACAACTCGAGCCAGTGTTGCCGGATACCAAACATCTACTCTCACCTGAATGTCAATATGATTTTAACCTTTTATCTTGGTGTGAAAAGGGATTCAGAATAACGCAAGGATAAATACAATTCATTATATGTTTTTAGTTAACATAAAAAAATTAGAAATTACTACTTAAAATAATTTTTTTGTAACGAAGAAAAATTTAATATTCGATCACTGATTTCAACAGAATGAAGTGAGTACATATTAGAGATGGGCACCGGTCGCGTGGTTTGTGTAAATAATGCTTGATAATTATTTTTAAAAACTATTTTTATTAAGAAAAGAACAGTTATTCATCAGACTAGCAGAAGAGATCAGTACTGATTTAACTTTGCTACACCACCGTATCAGCATTTTTTTTTTTCGAACTTACCACTTTTGACGGTGGATACTAATGATTGGGAATATCAACTATTTAATAGAACTATTAAACAAATTAGAATACGAAAATTGCTTCTATTAATTTCTACTAGTTGAATCAATTTCAGTATCTGATAATTGATATACATATATTTACTATCTCGCTTTTTTCAGCGCCATTGGCTGCTGTTTTCCATTTATGTATGCTTACTTGGTTTTTGTCTTTTGTAGTTCAATTTCTTAGTAATTTAAACAAGTGTGCCAATGTAAACTTGGAGTTTGACGGATGCCATTGTTTTTAATAATTGATGTTTTTACGTAATTAGTTGAATTGTTTTTGGTTTATGTTGAAAGGAATTGTGCTCAAGTTCAAATCTGACTTTATCTATTTCTTTTTTAATTAAAACTAATTTTTTGATAGATTAAAATATTTTTATTAAGAAAGTACTGTATTATTGAAACAATTTATTCATCAGACTAGCACAACGGTTCTGTAATAATAATATATTTTTTAAGATTTTAAAGTTTTTTTTCGTGAGTATTTCTTGAGAATGAGTTTTTGTGATCGTGATAAACTTTTTTCCCTCCACGTGAGCGTGCATGAACGTGACCCAAAAATATAAGCTCGTGCATAAATAAATTTTTTTTTGTCGTGAGAGTGCTTGAGTGTGAATAAGAAGTGACTCACGATCCCATCTCTAGTACATATAAATGCAATGGCGCTCAAAAATGTAAACAACTTCTGAAAGCTTCATAGTGTGCGACGATTAAAAAACACAACGCTACAAGAAATCAGCTGGAATATTAAACAGACTTGTATTATTGGATTACGATTGTTACAATAAGAAATTCATTCCAATTTAGGTTGTGATTTAATTCTGTTTTCTTGATATATTAAACTATTTTAAATAAACTTATTATCTTGTATAAAACAATAGTTTTATTTTAATATCGAATCTTACATGTATATTAAGAACTAGAGGGATGAAATTTCTTTATGTGCTTCTCAATATTCAAATCCATCTGAAAGGTTTGGACCCAAAAATTTTGGTTATACATCTATGTATATTTAATATATGTTATATATTATATATCATCGTATATATAGGAACTGTACATACATAGGCTATTTATATTTCGAAGGATAATACTGAAATTGATTTACTGACATCTTTCTTCGCTTAAAGGAAAGTAAAATATGTATAAAATAATGTTGGTTACCGTATTTTATGTAAATTTTGTTAATTCATGATGAAAAATAGTATTCAAAAAAAGTTTTTAAAAATGTTGTTCTTAGAATCTTTGAAGTTCTTTAAATAGAAATTTAGAACTTAAAATGAAGCTCAAAAACGCAGCTAAACTTTATTTGGTTTACTCTTTTAAAAGTATATCAGCCGATTGAAATGTAACGATATTTTTTTAACTTGTGCTTTTTATGGAAATTGCTAAAATTTTAGTATTTTAAATTTTTAATCGCACTATTTCCCGTAATTAATATTTTACATACATACGAGTATGTAGTAAAATATTAACAGTTTTATTAAAAACAAATTGAAATTGATTATTAATGGGTATAGCAAGTTCCCAAGCGCATTTGTTTGTTGCTAATGCAGATCATCAGGGAACTTTACCCAAATATTTCTTAGCACAAATTTCACTTAGTAGCCGATTGTAGTCTTGTGTGTCCCCCGGGGTAGTAAGAGCATTTGGTCATTCGTAAAAAGAGTAGAGGATATTGCGAGTTCCTCAATCCCAGCTCTTTTAAAGGATGATCAAGTATTCACTAACCCGGTTGATAAAGCTAACCTTCGCTGAATTATTAGCAAGTAATGCCAACTTGCCGGAAAGCACTTAACCACTGCCCGTGCTTAAAAGAGTATCTGTAACTATTCCAAGAATATTCTTTCGAGCACGTGCATTTAAAAAGGTTTTAACAGATCTCAACATAAATAAGTCTCCTTGGCCGGACGGTATTCCGCCACTGCTCTAGAGGCAGTGCTCTTCGATGCTAGCGCGTCCGCTAGCTGACCTTTTCAGTATATTGTACCATCCTGGTGAATTTCCAATGTGTTGGAAGGTTGCTAATGTAACACCAATACCCAAAAAAGTAGAGGCTAACAACCCTGAAAATTACCACCCAATTGCAATTTGCTTTGCACTTTCTAAAGTTATGGAAAGTATGGTAAGCTTCCATCTTGTGAGGTATTTAGAGTCCAACAGCTTGGATTCCGTAGGGTTCGCTCTACCTACTGGCATTCCACTCGGAAAGATGTTGTAATTCTATTCACCATTTTGGCGAGAGTAAGGTAGTGGCTCTAGATATTTCCAATGCCTTTGATAGAGTTTGGCATGGTGCACTTCTATCAAAACTTATTGCTTTTGGTGTCGGTGATGTCTTCTCACGATTTATATCAAGCTTTCTCAGAGATCGCACTGTACGAGTTGTTATAGATGGGATCTCATCAAACGAGTTCAAGGTTAATTCAGGGGTACCGCAAGGCTCCGTTCTTTCTCCCACACTTTTTCTTATTTTCCTAAATGACATTCTATGTCTAACTTTAATTCCTATCTACTCTTTGCAGATGACAGCAGCATGTGGCTTTCGTATTCATTCAGTAACAGACTAAGCCTGCGGGAGATCGCGGCAATAAGGCAAAATATGAATGATTGCTAAATAATGATATTTTAACAATCTCTGAATGGGGACGTGCGAATAGGGTCGAATTTAATGCTCCTAAGACCCAGTGTTGTATGCTTACACACAGATGGTGTAGATATTGAGGAATCAGTGACTCTTGATGTTCTTGGCATGAAAATCAAATGTGATGTTCGATGGACAGATCATACTTTTCAAGTCTCAAAAGAAGCATTCAAGTGCCTCAGCTTTCTAAGACGATGTAGGAGATACTCCACTCCATCTGATCTCTTTAATATATACACGACCTTTATCCGATCGAAAATGGAATACAACTCTCATGCATGGGCCGGTATAGCAAAGTCTATTTTGAAGATACTCGACCGGATACAGGAGAGGGCGAAGAAGCTCATCGGTGACAGTAGGGTAGCATCGGAGCATCGACGCAATGTGGGATGTATTTCACTGTTTTATCGTTACAACAATGACATGTGCTCTAAAGAAATCAGGGAACTTGTTCCCGAGACCCGCTCATTTTTACGAACAACACATTCTTCGTTAAGAGCGCATCCATTTCTGGTTGATATGCCAGTGGATCGCACTGCGCATTACAGAGCAAATTCGTTCTCTAGCCGAACATTTCGCATGTGGAATAAATTTCCTGCAGAAGTCTTCCCTTTTACTTTCAGTGTGGGAAGATTCTAATCCAACGTCCACAAACACTACTCCGTTTATCCTCCTTTCCATAACCAATTTTCTATGTTCCGGCATAATGCATTGCATACGTAGGCGTCATCCCCTGAGTGCTGGTCCAAGTTAAAAATAAAATTATTGAATCTTTATGTTCACTATCTAATTTTTTGTTGTGGCCAGCATATTCAGCAACTGATTTACCTTTTGTTGTTTGATTTAGGAGAGACTTCAAATCCTAAAATATCAATTTAAATAAAAGATGTTTCATTTAGAACACTTTAGTTTATCATACCTTTGATAAAATTAACCCATTAGTTGGGCGTATATTAGGAGTATCATTACTCCAATCCACCACCTTGGATGGTAGTGACATTATCTCATAATCAATGCCGAGCTATAATTTATACAGAGGAAACTTATTATATTATGAAAATAGTAAAACTATATTACCTCTTTTTTTGCCACGCAAGGGGCTTTTCTCTAATTTCTACTCGTAGCCCTAATGGTGGAACTGCCTCCTTTAAATCTTCATTTTCTAAATAAGGTAGCTATTAAATGTAACTTGTGCTGCTATAAAAGTACAAAGCGTTATTAAAAATTGTGGTTTCAAACTGCGATGTACTTATATTTCAAATTATCAAAAATTAATTCCATATTTATGGTAGCGAGTAAGTCCTTTAATTTATTGTCGTCGCTATCTTCAGCAACCTTGCTGCTTACAAAGCAGGTGTCGCTGACCACGACAATATCATCATACTTATATTGCATCGCAATCATCTTCCATTAATTGGTACTCAACTTTCTCCATTTTTTTTATTCACAAACTAGAACTTCCCGAAAACAAACTTTAAAAAGTACAAAACTTAAAATTTTATAACTCGTACAAGTCAGTGAATATCTAAGCGTCTAATTTATCGGCCCCAAACGTGAAATAAATTGTTCACCGAACTCGCCACTCAATTGGGCCATTGTTTTGTGTCCTGGGTGGCATGTGGCATCGTTTTAGGGAAATAACATGTCAGCTAAGTCCAGCTCTTCCGTTTTGGGCGCAAAAAATTTTTAATCATTGCACGGTAGCGCTCGCCATCTACAGTAACTTTCTTGCCGTTCATCAAACACACGGGCGGATACAGCTGCGATATTTTCCTCTGTCAGCACTCTACGTATGCGTAAAACTAAACTAGCTTAAAACTTAAACCATTACAAAAATAAAGTTATAGAATTTCTAGGAGCCAAATCTTAGAATCAAATTCAAAAAGCCAACATTAGATTTTAATATATATATATATATAAAATAAAGTAAAACTAAACTTGCTTAAACGCCTAAAGATAATATTGTTCCTAACAAGGATCTTTAAACCAAATAGTTGTACCAATGACTCCCATGCAATGTCACTGAGAAGTTATCTGCAAGCGCGCATGGTAAGTACTTGCCTCTAATGAGATAGCCATTAGGGTTGGTCAAAATTTTGTTTTTCTCGTATCGACTTCTAATAGCGTAAATATGTTGTATTTTTGTCTGCATTAGATCCCTGTAAAGTATTATTAATTTATTTTTAGTTTATGAGCCCGCGCTTTGATCTTGAATTTTCTTTAATTTTGCACATAACGACCATATCCCTTTTTTACATAACAACATAGTATTGTATTGCAGAAAATCATATTACTGTATCCTAACAACTTTTAAGTTCTCGAGAAACTACCCATAGCCAAGCACCAACTACTCAAATTGAAAGCAAGTTTTCGGAAATACAATTTGAGGGCTTAAGTACAGATCACAAATATATGTATGAAATAACTATATCTGTTAAAGGTGGACACTGCCACGATGGCTTAGCTAGCAGGTCTCCAGGAAAAATATCCCATGCTTGATGGCTCACAAAAGCGTTTATATATTTCTACATCAAATCCGACATATCAGCTACAAGTATTGGCAGATTATTGTGTAAAAGTTTATGCTCCAGTATAGTTTGAAATAAAAACAAATACAACTTGCAAACATGGATCACCCAGAAAACTTGCTTCTGTCGATGTTGTTGGATGTAAATAAAACAGTGAGAGAACCGACAGCCAGACGAATTCAAGAAGCACAAAGTTCACTTCATACTGCGTGTTTAAGGTCCCGACTCTCAATTTTGGCGCAAGTAACTACTACTTTGAAATTATAAATTGAAATCAAAAGTTTTTCGATCCACCAATTCTTTGGAACATCACTACTGAAGAAATAAATGCGGTAGTTGAGTGTCATGAATGTAACAATCTAATTTTCGCCCAGCTACCATATCAGACTCAGGCGGTGGAATGAACTGTGAAAATAGTGGCAGAAGCATTAATGACTCTATGCGATAAAAAACTCAAGAGAATGTTTTATACAGACGAAACTTGAATCAAGACTAGAGATGCCCAGACTTGACAGGAAACAAGATTTTGTGACCAAAATATAACTAACATAATTTCGTGATTTTATTGTCTTATGTTGTATAAGAAAAAATTTTTTGAGTTTAATTAAAAATTTTTTTAGTTTGAATTAATGGCCATGTTAAAGTTATTAAATACCAAAATAGTTACCGAATTTTTCTCTAGGTTGCTTTATGGCGATTTTTTCCACTTGGTGACTACAGTTGCATTTCTTCTCATATAATTTCTCAATTAATTTTGAGTCGCCTTGATTGTGAAAAGCGCAACTAAATTTTCTAGAAACGGACTAATGCAAATATGCAGTATAATTTAATATCTTTAAAACTTAGATTTAAAACAAATTCTATAAAAAATACTATAACTACAATTAAAACTTTTATTGTATGTGGAAGAATCAAGTACTTTAGCGTTTGAAATATTCTTATGAATTTCTTTTGAAACTTTTAAATCTCTAATAGTCAAATAATATTTAATCGTAATTGTAGGCTTATTCTGTATAAGAACAACTTCTTAGCCTCTTTCATGAGTTAATAAAAAAAAATATATTTAAAATGCAATAAATTGGGTATTGATTCTCTTTTAGTTATGAATTTTATATTATTAAATTACTTTACTTGAAGTTTACTTTTCACTAGAGTACGACAAATAGAAGAGTAATACTTTACACTCAAGCGCACAAATTTACTTTTTCCTATATTTTTTTGTGCGATATTTTTTTTTTCGAAAAAGTTTTCAATACAATACAATAATTTAACAACAGCTGCATTATAAACTTTTAATGATGCCACCAAACGCCATAGAGCAACAACAGCAGTGAAGCACTGTGCCACATCATCATAATAATCATACTACTCGTAGTTCAGTAACAAGAGGATGACTTATGGTGGTTCATTTTGGGCAATTTTGGGGAAAAAATCCCAAAAAAAATTAACGAATCATATACTTGTGTAATAGCATCAAAATGAGACTGATATATAAAATTAAACAAAGCAAGAAATAGCAGGAATAGAATAAGATAAAAGAAGAAGAAATAAATGATGTTAAAAGAATAGAAATATAACAAAATTTTAAGAGTCTAAAGTGTAGTTTACAAAACTTAAACAATTGACTAGAGCATAGATTATATATGGAAATAACTCAAAATTGTAATTAGTTTTCATATAAATTTTCTACTCAAGACGACCGTTTAGGTTGTGCAAATTACACAAGGAAAGAAAATTTAACTTTTTTGTTGTGTTGACTGGATTTCAAATATAATTTGCATTTTTCTTCATCAGGTCGCATTTCTAAGTTACAAATACTAATCGTATTTTTTACTTTTTTCCAAAAATCGAATGTTCAAAAAATCATAACTTTACGCTTAATTCAGCGTTTTTCAAAGTTGTATCTTTTTTTAAGATATAACCCTGAAGAAAGAATGGGGTTACGTGTATCCATTTCAATATTTTTATCAACAATTATGGTATCTTTTTGGTAATACTATCAGCACATAGCTTTTTTATCTTTTGCTTTTGGTAGGAAAGAAAATGTTTGACGGTTGAAAACAAATTATCAATCTGATGGTCTCAGAATTGGCGGGTAGCTGATGGAAATTATTTTTATTGATCTCGACTCCAAAGTACAGTGTCGGAATTTTTATTTTACAAACATACATGTACATATATTTTCTTTTAAATTCGTCTTCTCTTCTTCTGATTAATAGATGTTAACCCATAAACATATGTATCGAGAAAGTTCAGCCAGCCACGAAGAAATGATCTTATAAATGTATATATTTTGTTTAATTTAAAACGAAACAAAGTTTCTTTTGTGTTATTTAACAATAAAAAAAGTTTACCTCAAAAAAGACTGTAATATATTTCGTACCTTATTTTACTTTTAAATATTATTTTAAATAAATATCTGATCTGTTTGAAATAACTTAAAATAAAATAATATTGGTGACATCGTCAATAGGTAATCAGTATACTTTTGCTATTGATATTTCTTGCAGGCCGAAACAGCGTTTATAGTAAATCAATATAGTTTTACTACGGATATAGTCAATAGTAAGTCAGTATAATCTTACTATTACCATTTTCTCCCTATGGTCCCATAGAACTACCTAGGCACTATTGACGCAGTCTACTGGTAGATTTCGTAGGACAAGCCTGTGTTAAATGTCAATAGTAGATAGCATTAGCGGACCTATTCTTCTGCATCGGCAGCCTGTGCAACCTAACCTAACCTAACCTAGCATTAGCGGTAGTATAATTGTCAGTAGTACTGGTGACATCATCAATAGGTAATCAGTATAATTTTATTGCTGACATTTTCCTTTGAAAAACAATAAGATTTTTGAAAATATATGTATGTGCATGAAAATCGAGAGAAAATTTGAGTTATTCTAAGTTCTTTGATAATATATTTTTTGACTTTTTTTCTATCTAAATAAAATTTGTATTTTTAAAAGTCATGAAAAATCCATAACGGGAAGAAGGGTAAAGTCGTATTCCAATAAGCCAAAGAGAAATAGATTGAGAACGGGTGATGCATTCGCAATTGTTTCAATGAATTAAATTTCGCTCGAAAATCGCATTCAAGTAATTAAAATCCACTATAAAAATGGTGATTCTGTTAAGGTTACATTTCGTAAAATTCGTGATATTTTCGGACAACAGAATCGTCCTTCTGAGACCGCTGTTAAGTATTTGATCGTTAAATTTAAGTCGGCAGGCTGGATACCAACACCAACGCTTGTTCGACCGGGTCGTTCAACTGAAAATATCGCAGCCGTTAGTCACAGTGTTAAAGAATTTGGATAATTTGTCAATTCCTCGACGTTCTCAACAATTAAGTTTTTGCAAAGCCATCATATGGAGAATTTTACATAAGGATTTGGCTTTGAAGCCTTACAAGGTTCAACTGGTGCATGAATTGAAGCCCACCGTCCATTCATATCGCCGTTGATTCGCTCAATTCAATCAAGAACATCCCACTGGTTTTTCTGAAAAAATAATTTTTTCAGACGAAGCCCATTTTCACTTGTCAGGGTACGTCAGCCAGCAAAATATGCACATTTGAACTTCTGAAAATCCTAGAGCTATTATTGAGAAGCCTTTACATTCTCAACGTGCCACTGTATGGTGCGTATGTGGTCTGGAAGCGTGATTGAAGATTTTTTTTGAAGATTAGGCTGAAAATGCGGTAACGGTCAATGGATCACGCTATCGCGAGATGTTGACAACTCAATTTTGGCCTATTATTGATGACGTGGATATCACTGAAATGTGGTTTAAACAGGACGGTGTCACATGTCGCACAGCCAATGATACGAGCAATTTATTGCAAACCCCATTTCCCGATCGCATAATTTCACAAAAATCAGCTGTTAAGTGGCCAGCCAGATCGTGTGATTTAACTCCATTGGATATTTTTTGTGGGGCTATGCTAAGGACAGAGTCTATACGGAGCCAATCGAATCGATTCAAAATCCGTGATGAAATTAACGAAATAGAGCCGCCATTCTGCCAAAAACTGATTAAAAACGTTGATGAAAGAATCAACATCCGTCAGCGTGGTCGTAGTGGACATTTTCATTCATAGTTGCTGAACTTTTCTCTTCATAATACAATAAAGATTTGACTCATCTTCATTTAAATTTTTTGTTTTATTTTGTTTTAGAAAACAAAATACTCGTTGGAAAACCCTGTAGAAGAGCAGCAAACACGCATATTAAAAAATATCATTTTTGTATGGAAATCGCGATTTTTATCAATTCAGTTTTCTCAGTAAATTGTGAACAAAATCTAAAAATATGCACCAATTACAATAAAATAAAGCTCATTTCATTCGTAATATTTTTCAATAAATTTCTGAAGAACAAAAATTTTCAAGTTTTCACGTTATTCACGTTATTGACAGCAAGAACAGCTCTTTTCGCATACTCTGGGACTTGTTTTAGCTTGTGATACATGGCGGACTGTGTATGTCATCAGCGTAGTAAAGACTCTCTAACTGGCTAGTGAAGCTCCACGTAATACCGTTAGGTTACCACGTCGCAGCTATCATAATAGTGTCCATCACAATATTGAAGATAGGAGGGGACGTTATACATTTCTGTCTTACCCCGGTACGAATTTTAATTTTCTGGCTTGTCAGACCATCGTTTATATCTATGCATATATATTTATTATATTAAGAGCTGAAATATACATATATACATAAATATATATGAAATGAATGTGGTAAAGTCTACTGATGATTTAGCACCAATAAAATGCAGACTACATCAACCCACAACAATGGAAAAATTTTTATATACTTGTTGAAAGTTTGTTTAAGTACCCAAAACATTAAAATTTTCCAGCAAGTCAGGACACAGCTATGAAAGGTAATTGGGGAAAAAACTCGACTAATCTGATTTTGGCCATTTCACAATTAACGTACTTTTTACTTGATATCTGTCAATTAGTAATAGATTGGGTCATGCCAACTGTTAAAATGCCAGGCTATTGAAAATAAAACGTTTTGCTGGAACACCCTGTGTTATACCAACTTTAGTAAAATTTTCCTTTATTAAATTTAAAGAAAAATATTTTAATCCTTTGTTTTGCTTAAGCTTAATATTTACTGCAATTTTGATGATAATATATATTTTCATATAAAAAATGTTCTTTCATATAATCTCTTTTTGCACAATTCAAAATGCTGCATTCAGTCATAAAATTGAGCAAATAAATGCAAATTTATATTTCCTTCTAATCACATTAAACTATTCCGTGTGCACAATCGACACAATCATTTCCAAATGACTTAAGGAAATGTTTTGTATTAAATGAATAAAAAAACTGTGAAATTAAATTAAAACATCAATCGTTTATAAACATATAAACTTTCAACAATAAGTGCTCTACAGAGCACATACATAATATATTTTAGCAATTTTTCTTTTTTTAGCTAACTTTTTTATATTGTAAGCTCAGAGTCAATAATCCATACAAATACGTTGATAATTGCTTTCAGTGATGAGCTTATTCAATTAAATGACATCAAGGAACAACAAAAACTTTTGAAGAAAAAAATAAATCCACTTAATTTTTATATACGACTGGAATACGAAAATAAAGTAATAAAATGAATGGTGAAAAAAAGAGAAATCGCATTTATCATGTCATTACAGTCAAATCATGATATTGCACATGCAATATCTAAACGTACTTCTTTGCTACCAACGACTTGGCAAAAGGATTCAATGAATATTCTTTTGCCACCACACCTACTTACATACACATATACACATATATAAAAACTAAAGTCATTCGTTAAAAAGAAATTGCTTTTATTCCAACATTTTATATTATTTTTTATTTTTTTTTTGCAACAAAATCTAAGAGCAAAATTATAAATCCTTCAATTTAAAAGTAAAAAGTGAAAAAGGAAGAAATAAAGTTTCTCGTTTTTTTTTCCTTTGCACTTATAACTTTACAAGCCATAAACTCCTCCTACATGATGATCATTGTCAATGGCGGCAAATGTAAAAATAAAAATCTTTAGTTTGTAATGTCTACTAAGGAAAACCTCATCTAAACGAATTGTTGGTTTCATTGAATCCGGAATGAATGAAAAAAGTCGTAAAATATTTACACCAAAAATTTCTTTAGAAAAAGAAATATTTGTTTGTGTGTATTTGTAAAAGAAGTCATAAATATGGCATGGAATATTTAATGATGAAGAAAAAACTTCAAAGATTATCTTCGAATGAAGGCAATGAGTAGGAGATTTGTAAAAATTTGAAGTCAATTAAATGATAAATGTACAAATGGTGTAGTGATGTATTATTAAAGATATAAAACTGAAATTGAAAAATAAATTACAAATCCATCATAGACAGACAGGAAGTTAAAGAAATTAACTTATACATATGGTTAATAACTTTATTGTATGTGTTTTAAAAAAGATTTTAATATTCGATGAGTCTCTTTAAGTGTAAAATATTTTTGGTGTATTATTAACTTGTTTCTTAAGCCTGAGCAATGAAAAAAAAATATACTATAACAATCTAAGCACGGGCTATGTAATAAAGCAGCAGAAGAATTGGATTTGAAATACAATACAAAAACGGACTCCAGGGCTTTTTCTTCTATATATCTCGAATTCCGATTATGTTGAGTTAAGATTTTTTTTGTCAGGTAAAGAAAAGGAAATCGACGGCACAGATTTTATGCGAACATAGCAAGTGTTAAATAAGACCAGCAAAAACTTGATAATAACTTCTATTAAGAACAACATACTTTTCCATACAAGGCCATCTGTACGAAAGCCCGCTGATGATGTCACAAGAATGACCATCACACACCTCGCGACGTCAAATCAGAATGGAATGAATTTGTTATTGCGGTATGCTCCTTGTAGGATCTACGGAAGTTATTTCATTAGTACTTAAATTATTGGACGTTATTTTATTTAGCTATCTAACACAACTATTCCTTCAAAAGTACGAGTTCACTACTGACTAAAGACATTTAAGATTTATTATGTTTTCACAGATCAGTCTCACTAGATAAATTATTGGTGACTAAGAGCAAATGCGGAACCTATTTCGCCTAACGCCAAATTTTGAGCGCAAAATCACTAAAATATGTTTTAGATCAGAGTCTTCAATAAGTTCAAGCACTTTAACTCGCGATTACGGCCGCATTTACGAGTAAATTAATATATCGAATCGAAGGTACTTCTAAGCACTGCTGAAGATTGATCCAGCTTTTTTTCTCTCCACTGAAAAGAAAATTGATGCCGTATTCAAATAAAAAAACTCAAAATCTTAATATGCATAGTTGGCCAAAGTATTAGCAGTGAAGCGCTGAATTCTTAATTTTAGTCGTTAATAAGCATGGTCGCGCCTGATCTTAAGCCAAAAAGTCTTATTTAAAAAAAACTCATCTGATTTAAGTTAAAAATTGGTTTCGGATTGCAGAGATAATGAAGGAAAATAATTTTCTTTCTGCCTTAAATTTTTTTGTGAATTGAATTTTCAATTGGCTAAAGTATGAAAGTACTTCGATACTTTATTTTATTTTTTTCTAGTATTTTTTCTTACGTTTAACAGTTAAACATTTTTATTTATGATTTTTTTCAAAACTAAGAATTTGCCTTAGTATCTAGCGGTTTTATTGTATGTTATAATTATCCGAGGTGGTAAGTTTTATCCGCCAATGATATGGAAAAGTAATGAGGATGTTGTTCTTAGTATTTCAGATAATTACTTTGCCAGTAAAGTTTTTGCTGTTGTTAACACATTTATATTCAAATAATTTCTGTTACGAGGGTTACTAATTATATTTCGGGTATAGCATATAATAAACATTTTTTATACATAGTTTTTTGAAATATTCCCCTTGATGATCAAAATACACTTGCGTTCAAACCATCAAAACATGGTAGTTGAACGCTTCAACTGCTTCTTCGGTGCTCGTAAATCGTTGAGCACGCAGTATACTTTTGATATTCGGGAACAAGAAGAAGTCATTGGTTGCCAATTCAGGACCGTACGGACGATGAGTCATCAATTCGATGTCTTGATTGCTCAAAAATTAATTGTTTGACGAAATGTGTGAGAGCTCGTATTGTCATGATGAAGAATGATTCGTCTTCGGGGGTTACTTTTACGAATTTATCCGCAGACTTTCGACAAAAAAATGGTCGTGTACCACTCAAAATTGACAGTTCTACGTTGCTCAAGCGGAACAGTGTTCACATGGCCTATTCGGCCGAAGAAACAGGCAACCATTTGCTTCGGTGTGATTTTATACCCTCCTTTTGAAGCAACACGGTTGATCTTTTTAACCATTTCCTTACACCACTTGAAGTAAGCCTTTTTTGAGCGATTGATAAGGGGTATCCAACGAGAGCAAATTTTTTTCACAACTAAGTGTTCATCAAATGTATCGATGTGGAACTATCGTGCAAGGATGTCTCTATCTCACAATATGTCACATGACGATCTTCTATTATCAGTTCATGCACTGCACGATGTTTTGTGGCACAACAATGGATTTTGGACGACCTTCACGGCCATGATTCACTATACCAGCGGTATATTGAGGTTTTTTTTTATTGCATTATCACCATACGTCGAAAGTTATAAAATATAATCCAACGAAAACCTTCTGTAGAAATTTCCATTTTTGGTCAAATTTATTTTCTGAACTCACTGTAAACAAAATGAATAGCACTTATACATCAAAACGTTGTGAGTACGTTTATGCTAAAAAATTTCTAACTTTATGAATGTGTTGCCAGATTTTAGCTATGTACATTACGTCGTACCGAAGTTATCTTCACGTATATCACAAAATCAAAAAGCATGAATCAAGACCGCTACTCCTAAAAACTCAAGACTTGATGAGTCAAACCTGACGTGTGTGAACCGGGTCTTAGATCCTGAACTTGTGCTCTGGAAGTAGTCCGAATTGGGATCATATAATATATGTTTTTGTATATAATGTTGAAACTTTAAACTTAACTTCCGAAAGAAAAATTGTTTGGAGATACGTGAAGATAACTTCGAAGACAATTACTGTTGACACTTCCCGAAATATAAATAGTTCCCCTCGTATTATATATCTCTTGTGTCGTTCTTCTATGCTTTATAAGTTGTAAAGGCAGAGTTTGGTCATGTTGTGTACTTTAAAATTAACTAGCTTAAACAATTTATTCTAATTCTTGAATACTCTACATAAAAGCAAAATATGTATTAGTTTGTTAAAAAGCACTTCACCAATTCAAATTAAATTTTATATCAATAATTCTTAAGAAACTTTTAAGATGAATGAAAATAAATCACCTGCTGCAACATCATTACTTTATTATTACACTTTATTAAAATTACGCTTTAAATTATTTTCATATAAATAATATATAATCGTATGTATCTGTGTTTATATGTATGCCTTTATGGAAGTACCCATTAATATATACATACCTTTAATTTCAGTTAGTTTCATGCTTGACCTAAACACTTAGCTAAAACGCACTAGGAGGAAAATAACTTTTGAAAATAGACATATTTTACCTTTAAGAAGAAAAAAATTTATTTAACTTATGAACATACAGCTGGAAGCCATTACAGAAGAACGCAATTCAGAAAAACCACTTCTAAGCGGACACCACACCACAGTGATTTATGAACATACTTAAAGTATTTCCGTGGGTGTAAATATTCACTTTCATAAAACCACCCAAAATCCTACCACACACAATGAGAAAGACTAAATGAAAAGCTAAGTGGAAGGAATATTTAGGTAATTTTACATTTTGGCAAACAAAAACCCGTCAAAATAAAACATTAAATCCACACGAATGCATAAAAAGTAAACTTTTAACAATAATTTGTAAATACAAAACACATCCACAGCAAAACATTTTTTTTAAATTCTCTATCTTTTCTTGTGCACTTGTTGGCTTATTTGCCGTTTATATGGTTGTGAGTGGGAGGGCATTTGTGAATTAAAAACGTATAAAATTTTTGTTGTGTATGTTTTTTTTAACGTGAATTACTTGCTAAACTTCCTGTGTGAATGATGGACAAATTAGTTTTTCTTTTGCTGGTTGTCGTTTATACAAAGTCTGAAATAAATTTCTGTATATGTACATGTGTTTGTGTTGTATGTTGTGCTTGAATTTAAGGAAAAAAACGGGAAAAAGGAAGTGTACGAGTATGCGTGAAGGTGTTGTAAAGTATTTTTATTGGTTTTTGGGATTTGTTTTTTTTCGCGAATTCACTTTTTAAAGAGTGTTGAAATGTCACTGTTTTACGTTAGTTTTAATCAATTATAAAGAAGTTAGGAATTATTTTTGAGTGTGGGGTAATTGTTTTCAAGGAAAAATATGAAATCTTTTTAAGCAGTTTATACAGTGTGCTGGACTAGTTTAAGGTAGGTTTGGGCTTGGTAGTTCTGATTAGAGGTCATTTTGTAAAAGCTGCTTTAAAGGATTTTTCGTTGATGTAATTTTTAATAATAATTACAATTTAAATAGAAAACGTTCACAATATTTAATACGAGTAGAAATAAATTAATATATTAATAAGTGGGAAATAAAACAGGTGCTGTATGATGCATTTTAATCGCTAACAAGTAAGAGATGAACACACATACACACTTACAACAAAAACATCTGCTGATAATCGATATAAAGAATTCTTGTATAAATTCATTGATAATAATAAAAATTGGTAATAATAAAAAAAATACTCAAAGCAATTACTAATATTACACTTCTTGGTTAATGATGAGCTGGCAAACTAGACATCTGAACAGCACACAATGGACAGTTGGCAAAGTAATGTAAATCTTTAATATGCTGATCTTTTTCTGGATGTTTACAAAGTTTCAGCAATAGTTATATGACCGCAAGCTGAAGAATTTATGTCAAAGTATTGTGCATTTATCGAATAGTCCATAATTAGCTGAAGTATTTATTCAGTCGGATGTAACATTAGTTAGACAATGGAAGTAACATATTATTTGAATTGAAATATAAATACGATTTGTTTCCATTCCGAAGATACATACAAACTCTCATACCACAACCAAAGACTGCAGACCGATGAGTTTATTATCCTTTCTTCTAAAATTGGCTGTCGTGATTGTAAAGCCATTGATCACCAGCTGATTTCTTTTTTGCCTCATGCATACGTGTTTTTTTGAATTGAAAGCATGCGTTTTTTTGATAGTTTAAGATGTAATTTGGTATTAAAAATTTAGTGGCGGATTTTTGCCTGTTTCTACAGCAAACCTTCACTCCGCCACCCACCATTGCCCAGAACCATCCGCAGAAAAATTTTTTTTTTGTAAATTTTTCAAATTTGTCATATTTATTTATTGACTAGCCACACTCATTGACATTGTTGTGCAAATGTGGAGACGATAATAATTCCGATATCCGTCTCTTCCATCGAATTCCAACAATAATTAGTTTGAACTTCTTTTTATTCTAAGAGCCAACCCAGTTGTGCAGATATAAGGAAATTAAAGATAGCTTTGAATTTAACCGTATTATCAAATAAAACAAATATATCTATTTAAATTTCCCAGTCGTGGGTAAAACAGTCGCAAAATTTTCAAAAGATCACTCTCGTAGTAAGTAGCAAACAAGCAAATGATCAAACAAATATACAAACACAGATTCATTTAATATATGTATGCAGATTTATAATATTTATCTTATATTCTTTAATACTTAACACACGAAAAAGTTATAGCAATTAAAACCGTCCAAATCATTGGCATATGTCCTCATCTCCTTGAAACTTCGCACAGTTTTCTATCTAAAAGGTGCAATTTCTCGTCAATAGTTCTATCATGACATGCCTTGAGTAAAGTTTTTCCATGTTACATATCTCTCGAAGTTAGTATAGTTAGTGAGTTGTCTGGTACCTGGGTGATACATGTTTTTTTATGTGTCGATGTTTTCTTTTTTTTAATCTAATTTTTGTGTTTTATACTTTTCAAAATTACTTTAGTTAGGTATGTAAAAATTTTTTTCTAACAAATAATGTTTTAAAGAGGGCAGATAAATAAAAACTATTTTATGGGGCTGAGCGACACTCACTTATAACTATTATCGATAATAAGCATTTTGCAAATTCATTTTTATGGGCAGGTAATCACAATATAAAGTGTTAAAAGTGACGTGAGTAACATTTAAAATCAATAATTCAACAGACACAAAAGATTATGATGTCAAAAAGTATTTGAAGAAGTGCCTGATAAGCAAAAAAAGTTAATTTGAAAATTAAAAAAAAATCGTTAAAAATAATAGCACAAACTTGCGCATACTAAAGTTGGAGATTCTAAATTTTATTGTGGTATAAAACATATTATATACATTTGCTACCTTCACTTTTAAAAACCTTTTAATTTTTTTTGCAAAAAAGTGTATATATAAATTTTTTTACTTTTAAACGACTTGTTTCAACATTAATATTAAAGATGATTTCTTTTATATATATCAATAATAGCTTTTAAACAAATCTTTCAGTGAAATAAATCAGTCTATATGTTTATTCGTTTAGCCAAAAAAAATATAATATAAATATCTTGAAGCCGAGAAAAAACGTTAAAAGTGCATGTAATTTTCTTCACTTTCCTGTACAATCATAAAATATTAAATTTTTTATATAACGGTAGTTGCTTGCAAGCTGTTGTTGGATCAAGACGTGTAGCGAACTGCGAACCTATTAAGTGTGTCTTTTTTGGTTTTTAGTTTTTTTTACCATAGTTAATATGACGTTTGTGAAACTTTTAGGTGTTTTTGCTGTATTTTTTTGGGATGAAAATTTTTATTGTTTTTCTTAGATGATCTCTAAAAGATGAACAAATAGAGCAGTTTCTATCCTGGACAGACAACAACGATGACTTAGAAAGCGATCTTAGTGAAATAGATTCTGAAACAGGAATTGATCAATATGAGTTCGTTGCAAATACCACCTCATTAGACGAAGCAATGGACGTGGATGAAAAGGATATTCCATTAAATATTACGTGCAATAAAACTATACTTCAAAGGAAAAACGATCATAAATGGTCATTTGTCAAAGGTATTACATATCATTATGGACTTACCATTCTACATGAAACCCGAGGACCAACACGTAAATACAAAAACATTATTGATCCTCTCGAATGTTTTCAACACTTTATGATAGCAGATATCATTGATGAAATTGTAATGTCATTGAGCCAAATGACCTGTTGGTCGGAAGACCAACCAACGGACAAGCCCCAAAAACGATTACAAATAATGAGTAAAGATGAAAATAAAAGGCGGGCGGTAATATACGCCCAAACAAATATATCTTCTGCGTGTCGCCAGCGGTCACCATTCTCTACCGTGGTAAAGGCGCCTAACGGTGCATCATCCTACATGCCTCATGACTAAAATGCCCACCCAGTACAATTTCAAAGACTAGTCGAGGAAACTGGTAAAAGGAAGCAAAATGTTGTGGTGGGCACTGACGCCAACGGTAGGGGTGGGTTGCTCATTGCTTTCATATTACAAAATAATTGACTAATTGCGAACAGAGGAGAGGTCCCGACTTATAAAGACCCCACTTCGGAAAATGTTCTTGATATAACTCTTTTTCCTAATTATAAAACAGTGATAGATGATTAATTGGATGGTGCTTAGGCAGCCATCCTTCTCGGATCACTCATATATATCATTTTCATTAAACTTTATCGCACAAAACGTAATAGTATTTAAGAAATCAAGAAATACAGATTGGGCCAAATACTCTTCATTGCCCTACAGGGACCTAAATCACTCAAGAACACTTCTTAGTTCAGAGGATATAGATTCAACACGAACTAAACGGAAGTCTAGACCACCTTGGTGGAGTAAACAGTTGGACTGTGAAAGACGCGAACTTTGTGAGCTATTCAACCTGGAAAAAAATTACCGACCGGTCTGAGTGCTGGGGAGAGTATAAAGACGTTCTTAGGATATACACACGTAACGTACGAAACGCCAAACGAATCTCGGGGATAAGTTTCTGCGGGAATATAGAGGAGACAACTGAAACGGCAAGATTGCGGAAGTTTTTAGCGAGCGATCTGACAATGCCAAGTACAGTTTGTAGGGAAGACGATGAATGGACGAAGAGCAGTGGGGAAACGCTGGAAGTATTTATTGATACTCACTTTCCAGGCTGCTCTGACATTCTCATTCCAACTGACACAACTTTTCATACAGAAGGGGGTGATAGTAATGTCATCTCCTACGATAAGGTGGAATGGGCCATTGACTCATTTCAACCATATAAGGCCCCTGGTCCTGATGGTATCTCCCAAGTAAAAATCTTTAGATGATGACTGAGGTTGAACTATGTGCCTGAACCGTGGAGGATATCCAAGATTGTGTTTTTGCCGAAAGCAGGTAAGAGCAATCATGTGTATTCAAGAGATTTTAGACCGATTAGTCTCACATAATTCCTCCTGAAAACTTTAGAGAGAATTTTGGATCACCATATCAAAGGGAATATGGGGCCGACAATTCTCTCTGATACTCCTTTTTGCTCAATACACTACTTAGTAAGGCGATATTCCAACTTTTTTATACCATCTGAATAATACGATTTTGGGAACCCCTCAAAATACGCGTTAGTTTCTGTAATCACTTCTTCGTTTGAGATTAATCTTTTTCCTGCAAGTCATTTTTTCAAGTTTGGAAACAGGAGAAAGTCACTAGGAGCTAAATCTGGACTATAAGGTGGATGATCAACCAATTCGAAGAGTATTTCACATAATTTCAGCATTGTATCTAATGCTGTGTGAACCGGTGCGTTGTCTTAAAGAAAGATAACTTTTTTCTTCTTTAAATGTGGTCGTTTTTTCTTGATTGCATCAACCAATTGATCCGATAATGCACTATAATACTTTCCTTTGATGGTGGATCCTTTTTTAGTATAATCGATGAGCACACGGAATGCATCCCAAAATACAGCGGCCATAACCTTGCCAGCTGATTTTACTGTCTTCGCCTTCTTCGCAGCTCTTCCACCAGCTTCCACCGATTGTTTCGATTGATTTTTGGTTTCAGGTGTTTCGTTTCAACAGTTATTAATTGACGCCAAAAATCAACAGAATTACGCTTTATCTTGTCCAAACACCGCTGTGAAGTGGTCTGTCGAACTTGTGTTTGTTCGACCCTGGGCAAACGCGGCACCCATCTTGCCGATAGCTTTTTCATATGCAAATGTTCATGCTGATATGTTTACCATTTCAACAATCTCACGTAACTTGATTCGGCGATCATTCATAACGATATTGAGGATTTTCTTGACATTTTCTTCGGTAACCACCTCTTTTGGCCTTCCTGTTGATGGTATTGTTACAGTGCTTGTTCGGCCGCGTTTAAATTCAGCAGTCCAATATTTTACCATGTAATCTGACGAAGCAGACTCACCGTTATGTTTATCGAGCTTTTCTTTTGTCTCTTTCGTCGTTTTCCCTTTCAAATAATAGTGTTTAATCACTGCACGAGATTCACTTTTTTTCCATTTTTCAAGAAACACAAAAGTTGCTTACTTTAAACGACTACAACAAATAAACTAATCGATGAATTTGGGAGAAAGTTTAACAGCTGACGTTTGCCAGATCGCAATTAAAAAAAAAGGTTTTGTGTTTGTTCTGCCATTTAGCGCTAGGTAGCTTCAATATTAATCCGCCCTCGTATTTAAAATCAAATAGGTAGTTTAATCGTTCTGCGATTATCCGAAATATGCTGCACTCTGATTTGATTGGAGAATTGAAAAATTAAATTTTAGCTACAACACAAATGCTTGGTTTTGGGTGGGCTAAGCGGGTTTTGATGGTCGCGATTCGTTGGTTTTGTGTTATACCATAAGCACTTTAATGTGAATTAAATGAACGATTTTGTCATTATTAAAGATTAATTTAAAATTATGTACAAACTTAAGGGAACATTTGAAGTACTTTTTATTTGTTCATGCTCTTTTACATTAATTAATTAATATTTTATTTTAATCGAAAGTTTCCTTGCTCGTGTGTTTGATTAACGTCAGTAAAATTGCTAATAAATGGTAGTTCCTTTCCGTTCTACCAACGATCATTCCTAAAACTCACTGGATTTTACCGTCATCATTACGTTTATTAAACTCAATAGTATGCAAATCGATAGTTTAAAAGAGTAAATTACTATTCAGTCTCTCATCTACCCAAGGCTAACTTACACCCTTCTCCATAGTGCAGCAGTGGCAATAACTTTTAAATTATAATTCAACTTCATTATCCTTTACCATTTCGTATGAAGTGCGCTTGTGGTGGTCTGTAGACTTAAGATTGTTTTCGTAGCTGAGAAATACAAGGCGGAAAAATCAAGGTTTGTTAATTAATCTACACAAACACTGTTATCTTTTTTTTCCAAACAAAATACGAAACAAGTCACATTAATTTATTTTTATTCAATTCAGATATTAATTAGTTATAAATAATGAAATGTAAACAAGCTTTGCTATAACATCAAAAATCACCGGAGTATTTACGGTTACCAAGTTTTCATATGGCTCTGAATGGATTGAACTAAAATGTTCAATCACTAAAAGGAACTAAGACGGCACAACTCTAAATTTTAACAATTTTCAGCAATTCATTGCCAATGTGGATTTCTTAAAATTTTAAAACAAGCACGTGGAGATTTTACAAGGTAATCAAATCTTAATTCTGACTTCTTATTAAAATGATGTCCAAGAATGTACCAAGAACTTTTTTATTTCGAAGACCTCATAAAACAGCGATCAGTGTGTGTTGTTTCTTGTCATATGTCTGCAAAACTCTAACACTTACCAAACTACAAGTTGCACAGCGGGTTTTTTATACAATTTCAATTCCTAGCATAGGTAAAGAAAATTTTACATTTCTTTGCTTTTCGTTTTCTCTGTATATTATTATGTGTACATCTTCGTAATACTGTATTAAATTTTATTTACTGCCAGGCCTACGATGTCACACGTATTCGTTCTTTGGTACAACTACATTTAAAACAAAAACAAAATTTAAGAACAGCGTGGTCCCGGCAGTTGTTAGAATTTCTTTTAAAACAATAATAAATATTTGAAATTTCGGTTTTATTTATAAAAGAAAAAAATAAAGATAAAAAAATTCCCTTCATTTTTCTTAAAATGAAAAATCTGTCTTTTTTATCTGCTCTTGAAATTTTCCAATGAATTCCCTACAAAAAGGGAAAATTCCCTACTCGTGGCATCACTGCTTGCAACCGATTTATTTATAAATCTGCTCGATAAGAAAGTAAGTTCTTAAAAATCTGCCAAATTAATTATCTTTTCTTTTATTTCCTCACAATTAAAAGTTTTATTTCGTCTTACTGACAGTTTGTTGAGCATTCTTTAATATTTTTAAGTATCTACCTGGATTATTTATAACTATCGCCTCCTTTTAAAATGGTAGCCCTCATTAAGAATACGTCCAATGTAATCACTGTAGCTTTTATCTTTCGCTCTTGTATGGTGGAATACACAACAGTTAAAGGCAATTGCCCACAGTTCAATACAGATCCACATGCAAAGGGAAAGGACTTTGCACTATATGTGTGTGAGTGAGTGTGTGTGCGATTGGCTATGGCTGTGCAAATGTGTGTTTTTGTATACACATACTTTTACTAGTGGAGAAGCTAACCAGCAGCCATATCGAATTTAATGTTGTGTTAAAATTAATGTGCTTGTATTTCACCAAAATGACCGCATAAACTCAGACTTTATTTTCACTTCGGTTTTAATTTTTTCTGTTCAATTTTATTTATATTTATTTTCGTATTCCATTGTGTTCTTTTATTTTTATTTGTTTATAATATTGTTTATTTCATTTCGCCATTATTGCTCTTGTTGTGGTAATGGTGGTAGTGATGGTACTGGTGTTGATGCTATTGGAATGCAAGTACGAATTAATTTAAGCAATTGTTTTTTATTAAAAGAAAAAAAAAACTAAATGAGATGATTTTGTGCTTATATTGGCAATGGGTATCAGAATGTTACTTTATTATTTTTATTTTATTTATTTTTTATATCCATTTTTTCAACATCATGGAGTCTTTACATGAAATTATCAATTTTTTTCATCAGACTTTGAAGCTGGCTACATGTTTTTAGAAGAGCCAATGCATTAGGTTGCTAAGATAATGTATATTAGTCAAATAAGGAATATTATAGATTTGCTGAAGATTTGGGTGGAGCCAAAGTGTGATAGACTATTAAGCAGCTTGTATTTTTTAAAGACCCTATCTAATTCCTAAGAATTGTACAATTCAACATCAACCAATAAATGGCAGACTACATACATCACTTGCGTTCTTGCAACTTAATATTATTTCGTACTTGATTTCTCATTTCCATAATATTTCAAATAGGTTGCGATTTCATATCAAAAACTATAATTATAATTTTCAAATGATTGCTCTTGTGGGAGCATGCAATGAATTAAACTCTCCATTTTTTAATGGAAATCAGTTTTCTTTTTTAAATTAAGGCATTTGATTTTTAAATTAGTTTTTCTGAGTTCAATATACAAAAGATTATATTCCATTTAAGTCATTATTATCGGAGAATTGCTAAACTAAGTACTGGGTGTCCGCCGGGAAGGCGTATTAATTTTTTAGTTTATAATATTTTTTTCATGCAAGCTGTAACATCCTATTGGCATATGTACGGCAGCGTAAATGGTCTTGTGGAAGAAGCTCTTGTGTCAACTGAATCTAAAATGAAAACAAATGCAAATTCTTGTGCAAAATTATGGCCAAAGTTATTCTTTGAAGACCAAGCTCCTGAGCACGGCGTCGAATTGGGGTTGATCGATTGTTTTGAACACTTTCTTTGGCACCAGTAATGTTTTCAGCCGCTCTTGCAGTACTTTGTGGTCCATGCTTGGGCCTATCACGTACAGACCCTCCTTCTTCGAAATCATTCACTTTACGATAAATAGTGCGTTTTGATGGCACGTTGTTTCTCGCCAAAATTTCACGTAACTTTCTCATCGTCACAGTAATCGATGATTGATTTTAATAAAATGTTTTAACAATTAAAACACGTTGATTTATCAAATGTTTTTCCATAGCAAATTAGCTACTTGTGTACTTCACTACTGCCAATTATGAACTGTCAAGACTAATGTTTACCAAAATGGCAAACCAAAGTAGTATACATTCGCGGCGGATACCCTGTACTATTCCCAAACTTTTTGAAAAAATAGTAACTGAATGCATTTCTCATCTTGTATCATTTCTGTTGTTATTTGTTCAACATGGCTTTCGAAAATGCTGTTCTACTACAACAAATCTTTTATAGCTAACAACCATTATAAAAGGGGGTTTGTTCAACGGAAACAAGTTGACATCGTAAACGCTGATTTTAGCAAGGCGTTTTACAATTTAAACCATAAACTGGTCTTAAAGAAACTTAACACAATAGATTTTCATATAACTCTCTCAAATGGATTGATTCATATTTATTAAATCGAAAACAATGCGTAAAAACGTCACATTTAAATCGATAGATGTTTTATCTGAAGTACCAAAAGGAAGTCATTTTGAACCATTGCTGTTTAGTCTTTTAATAAATGATCTTCCTAACGTGAATAAATTTGCCAACGTTTTAATGTATACGGATAATGTAAAGATTTTCGTAAGTTTTAATCAATATACAGATCACAGTCTACTTCAAAAAGACTTGGACTCATTTCAGTAATGGTGTAATTTAAATTTGATGATGCTTAACTGGAAACAATGTGAACATATGTCCTTCTACAGAGGAAATCATATAAAAGTAAATTATTCTTCGGGGAACCAACAGCTAGAAAATTGTGCTACAATGTTGGGTCGTGCAGTTTTGTTGGACGCTAAGTTGAACTTTACTAATCATATTTCCATAACTGTAAATAAAGCACGGTGTTTTTTAGTCTTTAAATTTAAAGACCCATGTGTTACAAAGCAACTTTTTGTTTCCCTCGTCATACCTGTCTTAGAATATGCATCTATAGTTTGGGATCCTATATACATGACTCACAACAATTACATTAAATCTGTACAAAAGCAATTTTTGTTATTCTGCCTTCATGGTCTACAGCTGGAGCCCTCTTGCTCTAATTAAACTTTCAACTCTTAAAAGCCGAAGGACTATGTTGAATGTGTCGTTTATTATTTTAAATTTAATTAAAGGTGCTATTTGTTTTAATTTTCTACTCGATAACATTTCGTTTAATGTTCGTCATCGCCCGTCTCGACACTTTGAATTGCTAGCAATTAAATTCTTCACATCAAATTACGCAAATGCTGATCCATTTAGAAGGATGTGCAGTCATTTAATAAAATTTATAAAATTATATATTATAGATATAAAATTATAGTCCTGTTAAATAATCAATAATTTTATATTTTATTTGTGTTTACTATATGTAATTATGTTGTTTAACTGTCTGTAAGGATATTATATCTATAGACAAAATAAATAAAAAAGAAAAATAAAATACATGTATAAGAAATTTTTTAATACAGAAATATGTTGAGATTTTGTACTTTTAAGCTTCTGCAAAATCCATACAACAACTTTTGCCTTTAATTTTTTATATTCTCTCATTTTGCTTCTACAAACTTTGAAATTTCTGGTAATCGGACTGCGTAACACTAGTATATTTGACTTTTTTTATAATCTGCATTAAATACCAATAATTTTTTAAATTTCATTACCTCCACCCAACAACCTGCTTTGAAAAACAAAACAAAAGAAGCATGGAAAAACATGAGAATTCAATGCCTCTAAATAAATGTAGAAAGAGATTAAAAATGATTTTAACAACAAGAGGAAAATATCGAATGAAAAGTGTTTGGAAAAAAGCCCAAATAAAACAAAAGCTAGTAAACATTTTGCGCACAAACAGAGGAATTCAATTAAATAAAATTAGAATTAATAAGTGCTATTTTGGTATCTGTACAAAAAGATGGATGGACAGGAACATGCGTTTACTGTGTTATTAAATCGGTCGTCCTTAAACCATTAATTTCATGTTGTTAATATACCGTGAACAGCAGCATCAGCAGGAGCATTTAACGGACATGTAAAACATCTTGTTCATACACTTAAATTCAAAACGTGTTTGTAATATTTGATATTTTACAAGTTGTTGATTAAAGTGCTTTTGCAACAGCTTCTGTTACAGTACATTAGACATTTAAGTAATTAATATTAGCTTTTACTTAGTTTGATTAAAACTTAGAAAATTCATTTTTTTATTCGAATTTAATATAAACTTAGATTAAAGCCGTTCATATCAAGTAAACCAAATAACATGACATAAAATTATTTTATGCTTCGGTTAGGTAAATAGAGGAATTTCAAAATTTTTATTAAACACAATTTTAAATTAACAATTAACAAAAATTTTAAAATTTTAATATTTTAAATTTTTTAATCGCACTATTTCCCATAAGTAATATTTAGATACATACATATGTAGTAAAATATTAACACTTTTATTAAAAACAATTTGAAATTGATTATTGAGGGGTATAGCTAGTTCCTGTGCGCATTTCACTGTTGCTGATGCAGATCATCAGGGAACTTTACCCAAATATTTCTTTGAACAACTGCAGATATTATATTAAACCTTCATTAAAGCACATGAAAAGTTTATACAATATCAAAGTTGTAACAAGAACTCAATAATCTACCAATTGTTTTTGTTTTCTTACTTGACCATCACTACCTAGGCTGACTTTTTTTCAACTCTAATTGTAGGTGTAAGAGGTTTGTAGAAAACAACAACAGCTATACATTTAGTATAGTGCTGCCAAACAAGAGTTTTATGACCGGGTGCTGTTAACCCTCGGAGGTATAACCAGGTCTGTACAGACTTTTTGCATATAAAAGTGTTTGTATCTTTTCCTAAATAAAAAAACTCAGAACACAATGAGCAAAAACTCAGAGCGATTGGGGATCCGGGTTCGGAATAATCCGGGTTTACAAATAATTGAGGCTAAAGTTTGCCGCCAAGGTTTGCCGCACGCGCTTTGTTTGGTTGTTTTCCAACATACATAATTCCTTTTAATGGATATTTTGAGTTCGCATGCTCGCTGTGTCTTAAGATGGATTAAAACAGCGAAAAACACGCTTTCATTGCATGCATTGCAAAAAGCCGGTATGCCAACAACACTCTTATGCCAGGTACTCCTGCCTTGAATGCCGTACATAAAATGTATTTTTTTACATATGAGTAATAAAATAGCGTCAATAGCTACCTAAGATCTATAAAAATGCGTTTTAATTATTCATTTTGTGGTTTTCCTACCATAAAATGCATTTATAGACACTTTTAGGACAACTAACTATTCATTTCCATACAAATCCTATGTAGGTATGCACAGACCTGGTTATACCATTTAGCGACAAAAAACCCTTATACTTCCGAGGGTTAAGTTAATAATTAGTGCTTTTTATGGAAAATGAAAAAAGGAATGTATAATATACGACGGATTCTATGTACCTCGGCATTTCAGTACGATCAAAGTAACGTAGCTCTAAGAAAACACTTTATCAGGGCAACTAAAAATATGCATATCTATATTGTGCGACAAAAAATGTTGAAGTTATTTATAAATTACAATAGTGCATATAAAAAAGGAATGCTGTAAGGCAGAGATTAAAAAACTTTTAATTATACGATGAATAACAATGAGTTACGAATGTACAACGACAAATACATATACATACATCTATAATCATTTCGCTAAAATAAGCGTTTGACAAAAAATGCTCCTAAGTGGGACATTGCAAACAAATATCATGCCATACGTAATCTGGATTACAAACTATATCAATAAAACTCTCCTATACAAAACTGCTTAAGGGCCTTTCACACTATCATACAAGTCTTAAGATTTTCATTGGATTTTGTGTGAAAAAAATCTAACGAGATTTGTTGCGAATTTCAAAATATTCAACGTACCATTACATATAGTTTTCACACTATCATGTCTCAAGTAAAATGAAAAATATGAGTAGAAAATAAGCGGCGAATGAGCTATTTCGTGTAGCCGGTGAACGTGCCGGCCTTTTAAAATGTTTAGCAGTTGAAGTATGTATATATATGTATATATATATACTTATATCAAATTACTACATTAAATAACACAATATTTCTTTAAATTTTGAGACATGGTGTAATAAGCATTCCAAATGTTGAGCCTGTGTATGACAAAAAACAACAACCATCAGAGTCGGCACTCTATCGGCGGCGAAGCATTCGACTGTTCAATTCGATTTTATGAAAATTTAATCCTGATAAAATGAAAAATCTTATCAAAAGTGACTATTTTTCAAACAAATTGGTTGTTGGTAGTTTTTAATCGAAACTGATTATTAATTTTGGCTAATGTTCGTAACATTTTTAGTCTGAAAGAATTGGACATGAGACAATATTCCAAAGGAACAAGGAACAATTTAAACACTAATTAATTTCAACTAACACTGCAGAACAGAAACAACGTTGTTTTTCGGGAGCCGCTACACTCCCATCATCAGTGTTCATGTGTGTTCCCATGTATCCGCCACTGTTTAGGTGGCTCGGTTGAATGTGATTTTAAATTTTTATTTATACAAATAATGTCTGAATTTATTAAAAGATTTTCCATCATAAATTTGTTTTCGCTGCATTTAGTCAGCATGTTGTGTTTAGTTCCACAGCTAATCAAGAGAGTTATGCGCTTTTATATTCTAATGTAACGCCGCTTTGTTAGGTGGCGGCTGCAAATTACAGTAGTTTTCCGTTTTAACGAGCATTCGATTTAATGAACATCGCATTTAAGGAACACCAAATTTTATTTTGTACTCGGATTAACGAACAAATGTATAACAAAACGAAAACGAAGATTTAATTAAGCATTTCGAAATTTTTATTAAATGGGCTCAGCAAAACAATATTAGTAGCACAAATTTAATGCTTTTGAGAGCGCTTAAAGAATATGACATCGGCAATGAACTGAATGACATGTTGACTTACGATTGCAAGCGGATCGGAATTTTTTGTGAAAAAATTCAAAGACTACTTTAGGGGTTCATTTTATATGTTCGTTATAAAATAAAAAAAGAAAATATTATGTTAAAATTTTCTACAGGAGAAAATCCAATTGGTAAATTAAATTGCATTCTTTTTTCGTACATACAATATTAATGCATACAGCTCAGGAAAATAGTCCTAACCAGGTGTCCTGCAGACACTACTCGTTTCCTTAAATTCAAGTGAAAGCGAGGAAGATTTGTTCATCAATATTCCTTACAGATTTGTAAAAACGATTACACTTTGTAAAATATAATGTGAGGCAAATCAGTCGTATGAGTATACGAAGGAATCGACCCTAAAGCATTGAGACCGTTTGAGTGTATCTTTTCCATGCGAATAATTTTGCTTTGTAGTTCTTGGATCATACCAATGTTAAGAAAATTTCATTTACTCGCAATATTTCCAATCAACTAACATTTTGTATACAATTTAAAAAGCTTTTATTTTCAGTCGAACACATTTTTGCTAACGGATGATAATTCGTAAAACTTTTACGATCGTTCTTACGATCACGGATGTTGTAATCTCGATTTTTATAAAATGCGGTACGTTCACGTGTGCCATAGTCCGAAAAGTGTATTTTTACGTGACGTGTTTTAAGTTCACGGATGTGACAATTCGAGCACAAATATACATTCCAATAAGCAGACTGCGCTTATAAATTTTTTTAAATAAATTATTTTTGTATTACGGTGTTTTTATGAATTTTTCCTTTTCTTATACATATTTTTAAAGAAATAATTACTTTAAATTACTATAATTTTAATAGAATATTAAAAAACCAATATACATATTTATAGTTATGAATAGACGACGCTTTTAATTTGTTAAAATTTGTGTTACAAATGCTATAAAGTAACGAAAATAAAGAAATAAAATAAAAATACTTATTTCATTAAATATACGTAGGTTTATTATGGCGTCTATTTATTTTAATTATGTATTTAGTATAAAGATTTGTTGAACCCAGTGGTGGCCTAGCGTTAAAATATAAATACTATCGCCGCAGGTTTATCATTTTATTGCAGTGTTTCGTTGTGCATTTTTATTTTGTGAATATTTAATTTATCTTGCAGATTTTAAAATAAAAATGGAAAATTCCTGTCAAGAACAACTAAATTACAAAGGGCGGATACGTACTTACAACAATACAGTCAAAATTTAGTTTACATGTAATAAACGAAAAGTATTGAAATCATGTTACACGATACAACAAGGGTGGCTTGTGAATTGAGCGAATTTATTTTCTTCATAAAATACTCATATAAGAAATAATATTCTTTATCTAAGACTCTATTCAAAGTTCCTCTTGTATGAAATTTTTTGCATAAAAAAGCTAGTTCGCCACATTACTATCATTCGAATAACAAAACGGCATTAAGTTAAATATGTGTAATTAAAATGTATTTAAATTCAATGTAAGTAATTTTCGCGAATTATTGCAGCACATTCATTGAATATACTTATTCACACTTGTAAGTTTGTTTAATCATTAGTGCCATTGTTTAAACTCATATGCATATATGCTTATACATATATGCATATTTTTACTTATATTGTGGTATAGATTTTAATGGCATTACTCGTTTTTGTTATTCAAATTTAGCACAGTTACATAAAGCCTATGAAGTAAAGTGCAGGCATGGGATATGCAATATTTCTGGTGTGCAATTAATCGGTAGAAAAAATACACAAAAAATAGAAAAACTAAGCTTGATATAAAAATAATTTTTTTTAGGATTTTTGGGAGGTTATAACTTTGAGTTGGTTTTCTATAAAGTTATTAAGAATATTTTTTTTTAATATTTCAAGAGAATTTAATCGGTTAGAAAGAGAGTATTACCAAAAAAATAAAAGAAATCAATTAAAACAAATTTTATTGGCCTTTTGTGAAAGTACACTTGATATTAAGTTTATTATTTATTTTTGAATACGTCAGTCAGTACATCAGTAGCAACTTGTATGCATTTCTATCATATCATAATTAATTAATTTCTAATTATTTAGTCTTCAATAATTCTAGATTTGAGATAGAATGTGTTTTTTTATTAACCGCCAAAATAAAACCAGAATCTATAATTAACATAAAAGATAATTTTTTTAATTAATTGCATACAAAAAACAAACAAAAATTAATAGGCGCAGTAGGTTGGGTGCACTCAACTGAGTACTTCGGCGAGTTGCAGCTGAAAATTAAAAAAAAAATTCAATGAATTATGTTTTTAAACATTGCATTGCTATCGAACTCTTGCATGATATAAATCACATCTTAATTGCTTTTTAAATTTTTTAGGATAGTAGCCTATACCATCTTAGGGTAACCGTAGGACCAAGGAAGATGAAAGTCGAGCTTTATTTCGCGTGTTTAGGCGTATCTAGTACCTTGCAATGGAACGTAAGAAAAATAGTTGATCCATGCCTTCACTATGACTCATTACGTATAGCCTCCAAGCGTTTGTAATGAGCATATCTATTATATACATAAACAGTGGCTACCACCATCTCTTTCCACGAATTGCAATTCTGTAGAGTGAAATTGACTGGTCCAGCATCTCAGTGGGCAAATTTTTGTTCAGCTCTCTCTAATTGTTCCAGTCGCACGAAATCCTTTTTCCAATAGATTTGCCAAGAGATTGAAACAAATAAAAACGTCATCAAAAATACTTTGTTTGATGCTAATTGAGTGCTTATTTTCTTTACTACTCTTGACCATAAGGTATCAGTAGAATAGTAGTAGTGTAGCATTATCCGCTAAAATTAGCTGCTGCCGAGTTCTTAAACACAAGTTTTTTATATTCTTTTATCGAATAAATGTACATAACATTAACATTAATTTTAGTTTAGACCTCAGTACCAAGAAGGCATTTTCGAGGCAAGTAGGCAGTTATTTAAATACTTAAATGTACAATATACGCTAAAAATGGAAAAATTAATAAAAATAATAAATTCAAATTATAAGCATATGATGTGCATAAATATATATAAATTATAATTTATAAATTTATTTATAAATCGTACTTCTTTTCCACGTATAAACTGCTTAGAAAAGTGATGACCAAAATATTTTACCATCGACTTATCAATTGAAATGTGCCCATGCAATACTCCCCACTGAAGGAATTTGTTCATTACAACATCAACTAATGCCTGATTCTTTTTAATATCTCAATATCTTTGCCAAGACATTGATTTTGATACCATTTCTATGTAAACATCTTCATATACATAAAGACCATAACAAAATTTTTATATGGATTCAGCCGATGTACGCAATTGATCACAGCTGTATTTTACATAGGATACCTTTGTAAAAGTAAATGGCAGACAATTCATTTTAACTTATTTTTTTAAATAGGAACAGTTGATTTTAGAAAATTAATATATAAAAGAAATTAGGAATACAAGAAAATGTAAAAATGTAGAAAGTCCGTCTCGCCACACGAATTTTGTATGAGCTTAATGGCGTTTTCTTTTAAAAAAAAACTGCAAAATTTGTTGCCTTTTTTTGAAATGGTGAGCTTATTAGAAACTATTGTATCAACACTTACGATCCAAGATTTTTCCCTTAAAAAATCTCCTCTGAATAGCAATTTTTTGATAAAAAGTAAAAGAAATTTTAAATTTTTTTGCAGAAAAGGAAACGTCGTATGAGTTCATTTTGTGATATGTATATATCAAGATTTTTTGTTCTTTATTTAAACGAGGTATAGGTGTCTGTTAAGATAAAAAGGTAAAAAATTACAAAAACTGTTAAAATTTTGTAAATTATTTTATTATTTTCAAAATTTTTGTAATTTCTTATTACAATGAAAAGAATATAAGTGATCAATATCATTGAAGAGTGATTAATATTATTGAAGATTTTTTTACAACTTTCAGCTTTCGGGTTTTCAGTTTTTTGTGATTTTAAAATAATTTTTTTTGTGAATTTTCGGCAGAGTATAAAAATTGTAAAATTTTTTGGGATAGCGATTTTTCTATACTGATTTATTTATATGTTTATATTTGACATGATTTAATAATACAGGTCTTAACACAATTACAACAATAAAACAATAAAAAATCAACAGGCATTTTGTTTTCTCAAGTTGAGAAAAATTCTTTTGTTCTTATTTCATTTCTGTTGATACTTTTTGTATAAGGAATTCTTTCACTTTTGTTAGGACTTTTCATTGGAAGATATTTAATTTCTTTTGGAATTATTGTGTTAAGAATCATTCAATTTGCATATTATTTCATTTTGCGCTTTAGTTTTTTTCACTTTCTTTCGTTTGCATTTGCAAGGATGTTAAAAATGATATAGTATCGTCTAACTCCTAAAGAGTTTAAGCTGTTTGAAATTTTATCGTATCAAAATTACCGATCTTTATATTTTTCACCTGCTACGTGTGAAAAAAGCATACGTTTTTTAACAGCTCTTCTGTGCCAGAGGTATCAAAATAAATTTTTAATTTTTATTTAAAAGCTCCGTTCATTTATAATAAACGCGGTTGCACAATTCAGTCAGCAAACTTCATTAGTGTCAATTTCTTGAAAATAAAACAAAATCTTTGTATGTACATATATGTAGATGTAGTTAAAAGAAAAATCCTTTTCATTTTTTATTTGTTTTGATGCTCATTTTCACATTTTTTCTTTTTGCTTGCATACAGACAGGAAATATGGATGCATTCGGTATTATATGTGCACATTACCATTAATGCCCTTTTTAACAGAAATATTTACAAATTTCAATGGAAATAATATGTAAATATGATACTGCCTTTGTTTGTGAAACTTTCAGTTTATATAAATATTTTGCAACTATAGTGGAATCTTCTTTGAGGGGATACCGAACAAACCATTGAAATGTGTCCGTACAAGGAGGTTGTCCGATCAAGGAACAACTGCAAATATAAATCTGTAAAATTTATCTATGATGATTAGTTTTTATTTAAAAACACTTTTATTAAAAAAATAAATATAGAAACAATTCAATTGGGCTTAATAATAAAAGATCATGAATATGTATTGCATATGTATTGAGAGCTTAATACTATGTTCAGACCATGATCTAATAATACAGGTCTGCTTAGTACTACAACAATAAAACAATAAAAAATAATAGGTATTTTGTTTTTGTTAAAATCGCAAGGAAGTCAAAAAAAGCTGAAGAAAATTGTATTTTATTAAATACAATTAAAATTAAATTTTTCTTCAGTACAAAAAAATATTTTAAATAATACTTTTTTGACCCCAACCGTACTAAATTGAAATCTTTGTATTTTTTTCTTTATTAACTAAAAACATATAACGAATTGTGTTTGTTCTTGCGTTTATGTTATGTTATCGAAACAAATACAATGGTTTCACCTGATATTAAAGAATGCAATTAAATTGACGTTCAGTTGAGAGTAAATATATGGTGCCGAGTCGGATAAATTGATCTTCTTCAAGACTGCAAATATTTAAAAAGGTGTATGTTCTTAAATTGTAATGTTTCACAAACTAAAAATACATTTCAGTGTAAAACAGTCTAGGTCAATGCTGTATAAATGTAAGTAGGAATTAGATACAGACTTTGGACGGGTCGCACTTAAACTGCCGTTGGTCTCAGAGCGAAGATACATGTGATAGAAATGCCACTGGGGCAGTCTTAATTGAGTCAATATTAAGTTTATTGAGAAAATTAGTTTAGTGTTCAGACATATAAAATTTAGCTAACTCAATAAGAATTTGACAGCTGGAAAATAATATTGTTTTTATTTTTATTTTGAATGTGAAAATTTGTTTCGAAGATTACAAAAATGGAAATATATTCCTCTTTTAGAAAGAAATCACTATTATATAATCGAAACGCCAAGCTGTTGATTCCAAAGTGGGAGAAAAAATTTGGAATATCTGCAAATTTTAAGGAAACAACAGCTTTTGCTTCTTGCAATATTAGAAGAAAACGCAAATCAAAGGTTTTTAATGGGAATGGTTTTACTTAACAATTTTATTTAAATCAATTATTACATTTCCAAGTTACAGAATCGACAATCTACATTCTGGGAATTCAATTGCCGTTGCAATGATGACTACTATTTTCAAAAGCATTCTCGTATGACCGTTGCCAGTTCCGACATCTTCTGTGGCTTGTTAGGGAAGTTAAATAAAGTCGAAATAAAGTGGCAAAAAGCAATAACACTACAAAAGCGCGTATTTGCAAGAGTAACCCTGTTTGCTGAGCTCATCGGCCATCTCTGCGTAGTCGTGGTCGTTTTTTCAGTGCCCCATCCATTTTTCTAGGCCCCAAGAAGGGCTGTGTCACTGGCATCACTTTAGGCCATCTCTTTTTTTATTTTTACATATACATATTTATTTAAAAAGAAATAGGGGTTTTTTATACTAATAGTTTATATGTAAGATTTTTATTATAATTTTAATATTAATAAACTTACTTCTAACTTAACTCGCGATTTTTAATGCTTTTTTTGTTCTATTTTCTTCGCATTTGCCAATAAACACAATTGTGAAAAGTGTTGCATTTTAAGCTTTATTCAATATTTATAAGAATTTAATACTTATTGAATAATAACTAAATTAAAATTTTATATGGAATATTCAGCTCTTTATTGTTATTTATTGTGATAATCTCAATAAAGGTGCATGTCTGAACACCTTATAAAATGTGTTATGAGTATTTATGAGTTTCATGAAATATTTCTTTCAATAAATATTTCTTTAACGCATGTTTTGGTATTGGCAATAATATCTTGAAAATGTAAGTCAAGCGATGAAAGTATATTTATAGCTCCTGTATCACCTTGTCATTTCGCAAACGCTATAAGATCCTGCGCTTCAGCCAAAGCCTCTTTATATGTTAAGATGTTGTTTCTTGCTTTGTGAAGATCTTCAATTTAACTTGTTGAGTAATCAGAAATTTCATGAACTACAGAAATTTATTTTTCTAATCGAACGCGTAATTCCAAAGGTGAGATCTCAACTGGTAAATCATCATCGACATGATAAAAATCTTTTAAGCTTTCCTCATTGACTCCTGCAGGCATCTTTTCTGAATTTTGGCTAAACATCATATGCTGTTGGCCATTAATGGCCTTACGTAAACAGTTTTGTACTGTTTCCGAAGTAATATGGTCCCATGCACGTTTAGCAAAATAAACTGCATCCACGTTCCACTAAATTATGGTCTGTGTTATATGATGTAGTAAATAGTAAAATGAGGGTGGCGTTGGCTCAGGTAGTAAGCACGTTGACTACAAACCGAAGGACCTGGGTTCAAACCCAGTGTCAGACAGAGTCATGAAATAAAAACACCACGCATTTCTCTGATGTGCATTGGTGTGCCTTTGTGTCAGTTGTTGGCGGAAGATTTCAGTGGTGAAGGCATGGTCACTGGTCACTGAATAGTACCAACTTCAGCTGATACTAATCCCAATGTAACATCAGAGCGCCCTCCTTCGTTGGTACTGAGTAGCACAATCAACGGCGAAGTAAAATAAAATTAATAAAAAGAAGTGGCTACTAAACTAAACACAGCTTCAAACCTCGTAATGTCCTCCTCGCCACCAGAGGCGCTGCAACACTGCTCTACGAATAAACGTGCAAAAAAAAAGCAGAGTTGTAAAGAACGAATGAAGCTTCACCTCCTTTCATATCTATCACTATCCCTTTCCACTAGTTCCAGCACAATGCATTGCATGTGTAGGGGTCATCCCCTGAGTGCTGGTCCAAGATAAAAAAAAAAAAAATATGACAAATTGAGCTTTGTTTTGAAGACGAGCAAATTAAAAGAGTGTTGACAAGCTTATTTGTAAATTATGACATAAAAGATTTTGAAAAAATGAACGAAATATCCGTCCAAGAGACCTTTTTTGTTAATTGTGTGTCCGCGTGTGTTCTTGAGAGGGTCCGTTCAAGGGGGAGCGATTGCAATGCTTTTCTTAAACAACGCTGCGGGGACCGGTGAACAGTGTCTGGAAATGTCCCTAATGGAAGATTTCACTGTATATACAAATAATGCACACTGTATTCTTTAATTTGACTTAATAGTGTTTGTAATGAGAAACTTTAATACAATTAATTTGTATGCAAGAACACATACAGTTGTACACATGTTTTTGTTTAACTACTCTTTTCGTTACTTTAGTCGTTCTCTGTCTTTAGCAGATTTTTGTAAAAATATCCAGCAAAGTACTGTGTGTGTGTGTTTGCACAACAATTTCTTACTTTGCAATTAATGTCCAATTCAGTAATAATTCCTTTTTATTTAATTTATTTCGTACTTTAACGGCAGTTTGTTATTATCAACATCATTTTATTTCATTTTAAATTTTTATTTGATAAAAATTACTTGTGAAATTGAGTGTAATTGAATATGAAATTCTTACTCACCCAAACAGACCTGCAGTCGGTAAAGCCAACGGACAGACAAATGCACAGATAATTGTAATGCAGGTTAAATCATATATTAAAAGGAAAGCAGCGATTACATATATTGTTAATACGTTATAAATAATAGTAACAATGCATATTAGCAATAATGACTTAAACTTATTATGATAATTAAATTAATGATTGTTTTATTGTCATCAGTTTTTGCTTAGTACTACGATTCTACACTTAAAAGAAAACTCCAGCCCAACGTAATTATATAAAGCCAAAGTGGAGTTCAATGGGCGATAATTATGGATTTTCCTTATTCATTACACTGTGTGTAATTTTTTAAGTCATGGAAAAATAACCATACACGGACACCACTACGTGACAAAAGACCAAAAAAAAGAAGACCCGTGTCTCCCGGTTTTGCCCAAAGTCATGCCCTTTTTTTGGGCCCCCAAAGATTTGGGGTCTCCGTGTCATTTTTGCAAGATAGTGATAATTTTCTCAGGCTCATATCTTACGAATCGTACAGAATTTTTATTTACTTCCTTAGGCAAAGTTGTAGATCTTGTCATAAAAAACAAAAATTGTGAATATATAGAATCAAAAGCTCTTCATCTTCAAGATGAAAATCGCAAAAAATTAAAAAAAAAACGATTTTTTTACCTCTTTTTCACTGTTTAGGTTCATAGGTAGCAAACTGTTAAAATTTTAAGAAAGCAATCAACTACAGAAATGTATTTAGAATCTAATAAACAACTATCTAGAACATATGAACTGCCTAGGAATGATTCTTAATATCGTTTAGGTGGCGCACAGGTAGCCGCAAAAGTGAAAAATTTCCCGAAAATTTTTTATTTTCATTTGTTTTTTCTTTACTTCAACATTCAGATACATAAACGTACTATGCAATCAAATGTACTTAAGATATCAATAAACAACTCACGCGATCACGCACTGACCGCAGCAGCACAGGTAAAGCAATAAGATCAGCACACGCATCAAGGGACGCAGCACACAATATAAAAGCGACACGACGCTCACATCGAGAGCTCAGCGATGATCTTGTGCTATAGCATAATTCGCGCACAACAATGCAACTGACAATTTCCATATGCAGTGTCAAAAAATTGATTTATTTTGCTACGTTTGCGGTCATAAAATCAGAAAAAAAGTTGTACAAGATTTCAAAAAGATAAGATTCTTTTAACTAGTGAATTCAAAAGAGCATATGCGTTATTTTTCGACGAAGTAGACTTGACCGGTGAAAATGACACCAAATACATGACATCATGATACAACCAGTTGATATGCATGCGTAAATTACACATGTCGTCTAAATCGACAGGCTGAGAAGAACAAAATTTATAAAGCAACTATTACAGCCACACTACCAGTGCTTGAACCTAAAAATTTTGTATCACCAAGGCCGCCAACTCCAGATAGTAGGACAGAATTTACAGAAATGACTAGAGCAAGTGGTGTTACTTATGAAGATCCAATTGATAGCGATTATGTGCCCCAACAGGGAAGAGATGGACCACAACTAATAACACAAATGGAAATGGATTTTATTGTGATCATATTGATGGTTCTGTTTCAAACTTGAAAGCAGTGTTGTTGCATGCGTCGAACCGAATACCTTCCATTCCTCTAGCAATGGTTATTAACATGAAAGAAAGTTATGAGAGATATAATGAAAAAAATCAAATACTACGAAAATAAATGGAAGATTTGCTGTGATGTGAATGAAGGTCATCAACATTTTGCAAGGGCTTTTCAAAATAATTTTGTTTTCTTTGTAATTGGGATTTGCGTTCACCTCTAAATCAATTCCAATGTAATTCGTGAAGACCAAGGTGAAGTGTGGAGGAAGAAGTGAAACAACATAGACTCTTTCTGCCACCGCTCCAAATAAAATTTTGAATTGTTAAAAAATTTTCGGCAAATTTTTCACTTTTGCGGCTACCTAAATGGTATTGAGAATCGTTTCTAGGAAGTTCATATGTTCTAGAAAGTTGTTTATTCAGATTTAGGAATAATTTTATAATAGATAGCATAGTATGTATCTCAATGTTGAAGTAAAAAAAAAACATATGATATTAAAAAATTTTCCGCAAAATTTTTACTTTTGTGGCTACGTGAGCGCTAACGAAACGGTATTAAGAATCATTCCTAGGAAGTTCATATGTTCTAAAGATGTGTTTACTGAGGGTCTTAGGTACATTTTTATAGTTGATTGTTTTCTTGAATTCTTAAAGGTTTGCTACCTATGGACCTAAACAGTGGGAAAAAGGTAACAAAAATCGAATTTTTTTAAATTTTTTCCTATTTTCATCTTGAAGATGAAGATTTTTTGATTTTACATGTTGACAATTTTTGTTTTTTATGACAACTTTGCCTGAGGAAGTAAATAAAAATTCTGTACGATTCGTAAGATATGAGCCTGAGAAAATTATCACTATCTTGCAAAAATGATACGGAGACCCCAAATCTTTGGGGGCCCAAAAAAAGGCATGACTTTGGGCAAAACTGGGAGACACGGGTCTTCTTTTTTTGGTCTTTTGTCACGTAGTGGTGTCCGTATATGGTTATTTTTTTCGTGTTGCACTGTGTTATTAAGTTAATAGTCTTAAGAGGTGAGAGTTCCGTACTAATTCGTTACTGTATTGATTTAACTTATAAAAATTAATATAAGAAATTTTCGTATTCTTATTATTTAAATAGTACGATTCAATAGATGCTATTCCTTCTAACTAGAGTTAATAGTGAAAAGTGGTAAAACTGAACTATGAAAGGTGATGGAATGATGTATGAATTAGAAAATATAAAATGCCTCGTTATGTTTTATTTTTAATTTATTGATTTCTTGGCTGTTTTTATTGCTACGCGAGTTTGTTTAATTTGCAGGAATAAAACAACTAACACGTATGGATTAAGTACTTTTTGTCTAATTTTTACATCAAATTTTGTTGGTCGGAATTCAAAATTTTTCTATTATTCCGAGGGACATGAAGAACATTCCATCAATGTTCAGGATTTTTTTTTAATTTATTAATCGAAGATTTTTTTTAGAAACGTCGAAAATGATCCTGTAAAGAGAAAAGCTGTTCCTTATTTGCGCGATAGTTTAGGTTAGAGTGACAGGCTGTTGCTTGTGAAAAAGGAAATATAAATGGCAATCCACTTGCATTCAATAAAGTATAATGGTTCTTTGCGCTGAAATGACAAAGTAAAAGAGACGGTAGAGAGGAAATTAAAATTAAAAAAAGTAGTTATGCGAGGGAGTTGGAGATGAGATTGAAAAGAGATATTAGAGCTGAAGAAAGAAGGATGCAGGAAGGGGAATGCTTGTTATATTACATATATTTCTGATAACTCAGAAAGGCCTCTGTTTGACTCATACTTTGTATAGGAAATGAAAGTGTTGATGCTCTAGTGCGGAAAATGATAAAATATTATATTCTTGCAAAAAAGGGCATGATAGACAATAAGCAGAGTAACAGACACTAAAAATACAATATCCCAAAGAGACATAGTATATTTTTTTGTGCTTGTGCATTGCCAATATCTTCGATACGAATGAATCAAACAAATCTCCATACTAACTTACCGAATATTGTTAGTTTAAATAAGTTACACGTACATTTTTTAATTGATAAAATGTCATAAATATTTATTGTAGAAAATAATTCCTTTAAGAAGCTGCACAGCAATTAACTGCTCCACTGATAGTTATGTAGTGGAAAACATGTATTAAAAAAATTGCAGAGCAATAACTACAGTACATACAATCACAAGAAAAATCAATCCATCTGTACTGAAATCAATCCCAAGCGGTGCTAAAAGTACGGTAATCTAAGATATACTGAGATCAAATACAGAAAGATTGTGATTTAAGTATGGACGGATTCAAATGCTCAATTTAATTTAAAATTTTTTTTATTGATTTGAGATTTTTCACCTGATTAAAGAATATTGTACTAATTTCAAAAAACTCCAGGATTGGTTAACTAAAGTAATCCCGTTTTCGGCTTTATTAAAATGCATTTTATTGTTATTTGCACGAAAAATTTTGAGTACGACTCGTACTTAAAGTAAATAGAAAATACTTGAATTCAGTACGTCGTTTTTCTTCTGTGTAGAAAATACACTAGTCGGCATAAGTATTTTGACGAAATAAAAATCGTGCATTTTTACATTTGATTTTTAAACGACTTTGTTAAAAATTCTTATTTATTTTTTCCTTTTTATTTACAACTTATATAACTTAAAAATAAGCAAACAAATATTATTTCAGAGAAACTTAAAAAGATGTTAATTAATTTGTAATTTCATGTAATGGCATAAGTATTTTGACAAGAATGTAATACTAAGATAACAATGTTTAAACTTAACTAAAGTAAAAAAAGAAGAAGTTAGTAAAATATATATATCCTTTGGCTTCAATAACTTTTTGAAGGCGTCTTGGTACTGAATCCACTAATTTTTTAAGAATCTCTGGAGATATCTCTTCCCATAGGGAAGTGCCCTCAGAAATTGTCTCCTCTCTGGTTTTATTTAACGAAACTGTTCTTTTGCGTTTCAAAAGAGACCAGACGTTTTCTATAATATTTAAATCTGGACTTTGAGTTGGCCAGTCTAAAGTATTAACACCAACATCCTTTAAAAACTTAGTAATCATCCGGGCTTTGTGGCACGGGGCATTATCCTGTTGCAGGATAAATGATTCCCCAATAAGCTTATCACCAGAAGGAATGGCATTTTTATTTAGCGTAATCAAATATTGGTTTTGGTTCTTCGAGCCAGTGACAGGAACGAAGTCACCCAGCCCATTATACGCAACACATCCCCAGAATGTGACAGAGCCTCAAACATGGCTCACTTTTTGACAAGCTGGTCGATTTCTTTGACTTACTACCTTTGCTAATCTTACTAAAAATTTGTTTTTGGATGAGTTATACTCAAAGTAGCTTTCATCTGTCCATAGAACGCTTCTCCAGAACTCTTTTGGCTTGTGCAGATGTTCCTTTGCGAAGGCCAGTCTTTTAAACTTGTTTCACTTTGTTATGTAGGGCACGTCCTTAGCATTAATTGCCTTAAAATCTCCTTCCTTTAAACGTCGTCTAACAGTGCACTCAGTGATTGGGTTCTTGGCCGTCAAATTCCATTGATCTGCAGCAGATTGAGGCTTCAGAAAACAATTTTTTTTAAATTCTCGTAGAAGGACTCGGTCTTCAGTGTGCGTTGTTTTACGTATTGCACCTGATCTCGTTAAGTTTTTTACGTAGTTAATCTTTTTAAACTTATTAATTTGATAGTGCACAGTTTGACGTGACACATTGAACTTTTTTGCAATGTCTTTTACTGCCGTTCTAGCGTTAAACTTTGCTACGATCGAAGATCTGGTAACCAAACTCAACTCTGCCATTTTACCCATGGTTTATAACGCCTTTTAACCAATTTTTATTTTATTTCTAATTAAACTTAAATACAAAAGTTGTTCCGCTTTCACGTGCTCAAAAATGCAAACAAAAACCCCACACAGACACCGTCAAAATACTTATGCCACGCAAAAATTTGTTGTCTCCATCCATTATTATCAGCAGAAAGAGAATGCAAAAGGAAACAATATAAAATTTCGCATTAAAAGAGTTAAAAATAGATTCTTTGTGTTGTGCACCATTTTCGCACCGTTATTTGACGACACTAAGCTAAGCTAGGTTGAACAATCAGAAAAATGTTTCACAAAATACTTATGCCACCTAGTGTACAAAAAAAGCTTTGACAAAATTTTATATTATAGCACCACTTCTGATATGTAATCATAATTTAAGAAAAGTTATGTGTGAAAAAGCTCATTCGATTGATTGCAGTTAATATCACTGAAAAAGCGTAACTCCACCTTGCCGGAAATTTAAGGGAACGCATAATTATGCTATGGTAGCTGAGAAGATATTCATGACGAATTTTATATAAAGTCGTGAGGACTATTGCTTAAAATATATTAATTATGGTAAAAGCTTACAAAATATATGCAAAAGATGCCATTACAGGAATTAGTGAAAAAAAATCAAATTATTTTCAAAATATTGAAGTTTAACATGATAATCATAATGATTATGTGTTATTTGTAAGAGAATTTCTGATCTCACCTAAAGACTTTGAGGAGTGAAAAGTGTGACGACACACATTAAATTTAATAGTAGTGAATATAAAAGTTTTATGACGCAGCTATGGCAAAATGTTAATATCTCTTAAAGCTTGTGAAATCTATTTAAAAAGAACCAGGAAGTCATAAACATATCCATGCCTAACACGATTAAATCCATTTTATAATTGCATTCAAGATCTAATTGCTCTCAAGGAAACTTTAACAGAAACTTTTAGAAAAATCAAAGTGATAGCTTTTAAAAAATTTAACTGCCAGGCCCACGTTGTCACACGTATTCGTTCTTTCGCACAATTACATTTAAAACAAAAACAAAATTTTAGAATTTTCTTTGTTTTAAATGTATGTAATTGTACGAAAGAACGAATACGTGTGACATCAAGGGCCTGGCAATAAATATCAATTCTTAATGAATACGTAAACTTCCAGAAGGAGACAATGTTAATGAGCATAAGAAGAGTGCTGGGCGTCATGCAAATAGAAAATCTTTAACATTGTGCTGTATTAATACAAGTAATGAAGTAGAGTCTTTATAGGCGTTTTAAGAAGTTCTATGAAATAGAGGAACTTAAAGCAAAAGAAGCCAATATTCTTTCCAAATCAATATTCTTTGTCAAATCTAACAGAGAATACATTAGAATTAAGGAATATAAAATACCAACTAGATGGTGGGCCAAGTTCTTAACATTTATGCAAAGAATGAAAATATTGAATCGTATCATATGTTTGTTGAAAACTCAAATTCGAAAACAAAAGAAAAGAAAAGAAAAGGCAAAAACACAACAAACCTGGAACTTTAGAGTACTTTAGAATATTTCAACAAATATCCAAATAGAAAAAAAACTTTTCATTAAATTTAGTAAGTTGTACACCTGTTCAACGACATTTCTCTTTTACAAAAATTATAAAAATCAATAAAATATTTTTTAAATACATGTGTATTTTAAAAATATGTATTTTAAATTTTATACTGCAAATACGTTTTTAAAAACTTTTTTGTATTTTGATTTTAAAGTAGAAAAATTAAAAAAGAATTTTTATTTTGAAATTATTTATTTCAAATACGTATTTTTCACAAGTCTGTAGATCAGCACTGGTCGTTCTGTTAGTCTGATAATAAAATCTTGCAATATTAATTTTATAATAAAATTAAATTAAATTTCTCAAAAAGTATTTAAAAAACGTAATTTGTATATTAAAAATTTTTACTCGAAAAATAATTTTCACTTAAACCTAAACAGTTCAAAGAAGTTACATACAAATTTTTATTTCATACTTAATATTTATTCATTTTGTCTGCTTGTTTCTATTTAATTGTTTTAATATTCCGCTATTAAAAATATAAAGTTACTGATTTTATCCCACTTGTCGAAAATCGTGATTTGATTATGGTGTAGGTGTATGTAAATCTCTCATAACTCAAGAACGGCTTAACCGATCTGAACCATTTCTAAAGACTCTTAATTTTGTAAGTAAATTTTGAGAACTTGCATAAATAAAGTTTAAGAAAAAAATGTATTCTTCGTATAAATTTTAAGCAACCAAGCTCATCGAATCTGAAATCGTATTAGTTTCGAAGCTCAAAAAACGACTGCCGCAAACTTGATTAAAGTTGATTAATCCGTTCGGGAGATATCTGTTATGAAATTTTTCGAAAAAAGGCTTTATTAATAAATCAAAACCTTTGGTCAGTTCGATTTGCGGTATTTATTTACTAAATGTAGGTCGGTTAGCTGGTTCTAGAGATATCGTTGTTGAAAAATTTTTAAAAATTTTTTTAGGTTTCCGCACATAAAATGTAAAGCAGGAACCCTATTGCCAGTCCGAAGAAGTCAGTACGTCTTTCAAAGGCCTTTATTTCCTTAATTATACTGTGTAGACGATTAAAATTTTCACAATATACATATACATATATATATAATACTGTGGCCGCAATAACAATACTAAAACTTCCAAGATTAATTGCTTTTGATTTAATATTATATGATATTAGTGTCACATTAAAAAATACATATGTATTTTAAAATTATTCCATGGTATTGGCGACTAGATTGATTTTTTAAATATATAAAAATATTCTTAAGCTAGAAATGCCTTTTTTGTGGTATTTCCAAGTGTTAAAGTGGCAGCTAATCCACGTCTTAATATTATCTTTCTCACCTTACAGCTTCCACTTTTTTATTGGTTGGTTAGTATTAAGATATTTGTACAAGTTTTATTTGTAATTCTCACCAAATTAAATAAATATTAAATATTTATGGTCGAAATAACTTTCATTAATGACCGCTTTAGTTTGGCAAAACCTAAAACAAGGGTTGCTTTTATTTTAGTATGACACAAAATATCAATATGTATCTCTTTTTGCTTATAAGCCTCTATATAATCTCAGTAAAACCACATAGACATTAAATAAAAAAATATATACTTTGTCATTTATATCTTAATCTTCTTTTATATGGTCCATTTCAGTTATTTTCTCGCAAAATTGCTAATATATTTTTCTGTCATTTTTCCCACTCTTAGCCATAAATAGTTGAGTGTGTTGGCATTTGTAGTTTATTGCAAAATAAAAGTCCAACAAAAATTGCTAAATTTAACAGCTCATAAAGCCACCTAAAAAGTGCACACCAGAGAAAAAAATTTTTGTTAACATAACAAATAAAATAAGAGGCAGAAACAAGAAACAAAGTACGTAAAAATAAAATAATCAAAGAAACTAAAACTTGGTAAAGTTGAACTGATGTTAACATTGAATTGCTTTTAAAAGTAATTGGTCGTAAAAATATTGAACTAAGTCAGGTAAAAATAATTTCTTGAAAACACATACATACGAGTATATGTGTATATTTATATACATGTTTAAATAAATAAAAAATACAACAAATATTTGTTATATGTAACAATTTATAACTTCCTGGAGAAAATAGACAATTTCTGTTAACTTCATATTCATATGCGAAATTCAGTCGTACGTTTAGCAGGAACTTCACTCAATAAATAGTTAAGTCACAATTTTAAATTGGTTTTAAAATGAATAAATAAATAAAAAAATTAGACACATTTTTTAAGCAAACTCTGTAGAATCATTCATTCAAACAATTTCATTAAACGTTATTCATTATATTAATGAAACTCTTCATCATGAGTTTTCCGTTGGTTAATATATTTATGAAAGTCGTTAAATTGTTTAATTGTATTTTCTCTTAAGCAAACTTATGAGAATATATAATCAAGTCATACCATTATTTCCTTCTTACTGACAGAATTGTATTGCATTTCTGGAGTTATTTCATTGAACTTGGAAAATGGCTGCGTGTGAGTTAAACTATCATTTAGGATACAGGTAACCAATTGAGGTTCATAAATACAATGGAACATTCTTCATCGTTATAATGAAGGACTCACTTTTCATCATAAATATCGGAAATGGCGTTTCGCGTCAAAAGTTCTGTATAAATGGATGGATCAGTACTGATTTCGAGGTCGCTACACCATCTCATCAGCGTTCTTTGTTCGATTTTGTTATTAAAAACGAAGGCACCCACCAAAAACGCTGATGAGATGGTGTAGCGATCTCGAAATCAGTACTGATCCGTTCTGCTAGTCTGATGAATAAATTGTTTCAAATAAAATAGTACTCTCTTAATAAAAAATAATGAATTTATCCAAATATAATTTCATAAATTAAGAAGATATGGGTAAACTCAGATTTGAACTTAAGCTAAAAAATTTTCATTTCAATATAATTATGGTTCAATTTGAGAAAGTCATCGGGATGTATTTAGTGCATTAACTTAGAGCAGTTTTGATTAAATGTATATTTTACTAATCAGAACCACCATGCTCGGTTGGTTTCCAGTCGTAAATTTTATTAAGGGAGTAAAATCTAGGAATATTACAATAATATAATATGCGATACATAAATGTATGTTGGCAGGCACCACAAAAATTGGTTTAAAAAAATTTATATTTTAGTAAAATTTCTGGAGAAAATTTGGTTCGAGTCTCTGCTAGCTTAATACGAATTTATCTTCGCACACATTAACCTTTAAACCACCCTTGTGTGGAAAACCACACAAAATTAATGAATTTTGTACGATAACCAAAAAAATTTTTGGAGTATACTAATGAAATTTCTTGACTTTGTTTATAATATAAATTACGCACAGAAAAAATACTTTTTATTGAAAAAATATTATCTAATAACAATATATTTTAAAACTTATATATATAAACTCGTGTGTGGTTTTCCACACATATGAAATTTCTACGTACAACATTTTCCGTTTGTCACTTATGAATATTTATATTTACTTTTGATTGAGCTTATCTTATGGTTTAGCTTAAAATTGCAATATATTAAATCACAGAATGAAACATTTTTGAATTTGTTGGATGGTGACTATGGACGTTCCATATTTAGAGCGAAAATGTTAAAAAATACATTTCAGTACATGACTCATGTTATTCGTTTTGTCCACGTTATAAAGCAGACAAGCAAGCAAGCTCTATTGATAAATTTTCTCCAATTCGTAGCATTTTCGACAAATGGGCAGAGATGTTGAGTCATCACTTCAATCTATCTGAGTATGTTGCAGTTGACGGACAGTTGCTTGGATTTCCTGGGTGATCCAAGATTAGACTTCTAAAATTGAAAGATATTACATTAAATTTTGGCTTTCGGTTCTTTTGAAAGGTGCCACGTTTGGAAAAGTCAGCTTTTTCTGGGAAAGTCTATTGGCAGTTTAAGGCCAACGTGTTGTTTCGGACTTAGTTCATAGACTGAAGCTACATAACATAACAAGCGATATCTTTTTTTCATCCTATCAACTTCGACAAAAGTTGTTGTCTCGAGGGCTAACTATGGTAGGTAAAACAAAAAAATCATACCACCAAAGCTTCTAGAATACAAAAAGCTTCCGTTGTTCCAGTCAACTTTTGCAATTACCGAAAACACAATTCTTGTTTTATATATCGGGAGATATGATAACTGCGTAGTACTGAAAAGGACAATGCATCGTACGAGCTACGTAGACTCTAATGTTAAAAAATTGCCAGAATTCATTGAATTCTATAATAAAACCACAGGTCCGTTTTGGTGCTTTTTACATTATCTTATTGATATTCACCTTAAAACTTTATTCTATAGGTGGTGTGCACACAGTGGATAAAATGTTATCTTTATATAGTTCGAAAAGAAAACAACTGCTGTTTTTCCAAATGTTATTGACATTTCAGCTCTAAATGCGGTCATTATATTTAGAGATATTAAATGAAATTTGAAAGGAAATAAACCAATATGTACGTAAAATTTTTCTGCGCGAAAAGGCTTACCAAAAAACCACTCAGCAGTGTTTTTGCTTTCTGCTATAATCCAAACCAATTTAGTGGATGAACCTAACGGCTCACTGATTCGTAAATCTTCTGAAGCTTTGCAAAGTTCATCACAATCTTTCGAAGTTCCTTCAAAAAAATTTCTATGTCATATACATATGTTATAGCGAGAAAATATAAAGTCTATATTCGCCAAACGATGTGCTGTTTTTGCAAAAGGGCATTTGTAAGCGTTTCTATAATCGCAAAGTTTGTGAAAAATGTATTGCAGAAATATTAATGTAATATAGAATGAACTATAGAATAAATATATCATTAATGTTATATAAATGCTGACTTTGATTGCAAAAGAATTATGTTGCTAAATAAAGATATATAGATATTGCATATGTGTGAAAAACCACACACGAGGATAACTAACGTAAATTTTTTTGAGGGTGATTTAAAGGTTAAATATGTCAAAATAAAGAAAAACAAATACAAAATAAACAGTGTTTCGTCTTCGGTAGTTCAATAAGAAGTGACTTATTCATAATTCTTCTTTTGCTTACATTTGCTTAAGATCTAGTTTTAGAATTTATCCGTAATATAGGTATATATGACAATACGTTAATGTGTTTGATAACGCCACTTAGATGGCGCAATGCTACACATAACAAGTAAGAGAGATATATTCGGCTGTGCCGAATCTTATATACCCTTCACCTTAGTATGAGGAGACGAAAGAAGTCACAATCAGGAAAATTCGCGCCCACGAAATACGAAAAAAAATTAAAAAAATTATTTAAATGGAAAAAATTACATTAAAGCAAAAAAATTGCCACTCACCGTCTCACGGACGCACCCCCACGTGATGGAAACAAAAAATTAATCACGATCACGCATTATTGGTTCTAATCTCTATTTCATAGTATAGACTGATTTCATAAACACAGCTTCCAAAGCAACACTGGAAGCATGAGTTTACAAGGCATTCTCGTGTTGCTTTGCAAACTGCGTTTATGAAGTCAGCCATAAATTATGAACTTCGTAACAAATTTGTTACACTTTCTTGCCTAGAATGCATTATAAAAATATTAACATCCCCTTATTAGCACTTATATCATTTTTCACACATCCAAGAAGTGTTTCAAAGTCTTTATCAATAAGCCAGTGGTCTTCGACTAAACAAAGAAATGATTTGAAACGTTAGAACAGGTTTAATAATGAAGAAATTCTCCCAAAATAGATAAAAAATATCGACACCTATTACATAAATCTTCTAGTCTAATGATTAAAATGTTCCAATATTATCTTCACATTGAAAATAATTTAAAGCTATCAAACATTCTTAAAAAAATATCGAACTTTTTCAAATAAAAAGTAAAAGTAATAAAACCAACTAAAATGTATCAAAAATTAAAAAAAAATAAATTAATAAATGGTTGGTCAGGATTTAAAAATGTACCTTCTTACCCGGTGGCACGGTTTCGAATCCTGAACACAACACAATGCTATTTTCTTTAGAATTTTCGATACATTTTAGTTGTTTTTATTACTTTTACTTTTTATATGAAAAAGTTTGCTCCACAATTTATTTAAAAAACCAGGCGCAATCTCATTATTTTTCAAAAATATCCAATATGTTATCAGATAGGATTTTGTACAGTGATAAAATAATTATATAATGAATTTAGTAAGTTGTCGACGTTTTTATTTGATATAATATAATATTAATAACAAAAATAAAAATAACTTGACGGTGTTAGAAAAAATTTTAAACTATAAAATATAACAACATATTTTAATTTAATTTTTTCTTTGAAACTCGTATGATGTACGTACTCGTATGTAAACTAGTGGTATTCTGATAGTTGTCTTTTTAAAATTTTGTTAACTTTTCCATTTACTTATCTGTATTGCGGTTGGACCAGACGATAAAGGTTTTGGTTCAATATAACCTGTATATTTCTGATTAAGAAACAATGGAATTTCAACCACAGTTGATTTAAAAAATACGAATTCGGTAATTCATATTCAGCCTGCTAAGAAAACAGATGAATTTAATTAAAAACAAATTTTATTTAAATCTTCTTCTGCGCTTACTAAGTAAGACAGAGATTTAAATATGAAAAATTACGATAAAATCGCAAACAGAAAGCATTTTGCTCTCAAATCCAACCCATAATTCGGCTTATTTTCGTAATATTTAACCATTAATCCGTGTCCAATTCCGTAGTGCGTGTTATCGACATGCGATATTCCTCAAAACTATGATTTTTTAGGTGTTTTTAATGAATGTAAGACCAGTTTATTTTATATGAATATGAAGAAATCAATTTTTTATCTTCCAAGATCTTAACTTATCATTTTGTATATGTTGAATTGGGGAAAATACGAAAATATGCAAAAAAAAAATGAAATACAAATATGTATGCATATACTATTTTTGGAAATTTTCCCCAAACATTCGGATTTAAAAATTCAAAGTTTATATGTATGTATACGATAGGAACTGATTCTTTGAAAAATATTTGATGAATTGCGAACTATTCTTAGAATACATTTTAATTAAGCCCACATTAAATTATTCAATTGGATAATGCAATCTAGAAGCTAAATATAAATTTGTGGAAAGTAGGTATTTGCAATACTTTTATTCAAAATACAAATACATTTTAAATTTTTATTCCAAATACAAAATAGTTTTTAATAAAAGTTTAATTTTCACCATGGAAATTATATTTTTTAAGTTTTTGTACTCTTTAATTTTGCTGTTTTTTAATTAATATTGAATCATACAATTTTCTTGATGTTCGCATATTTTTAAGAATTTTTTGGCATTTTAGAGATTTTGTCAAGATTTTTGGCTGCCGATTGCAAATTATATGATTTTTTAAAATAAATTTTGGGAATAATTTCCAATATTGTAGTTGCAATTTTTAGAATACGCGGGGTTTTCAATTTTTTAGTTTCTTTACTAATTACATTTTGGAGCTTGATATCAAATTAAATTCTTACATCAAACTTTGTTTTTATTTTATAGAAAAGGCAATTAATTGAAGTGCTTTTGAAGATTAATTCACTGATGTTACAGAATGAAAGAAACATTTCTTATCAAATTCTAGCCGGGAAGAGATTTTTCTGCTTTTTTCTGTGTTACTAAGTATCCAAACAACATTTTAATTGTCAAAAGATTTTTTATCACATTGTACAAATACAATAGTAATACCGGGTTCTGATATACTGCAGGTACGCTCTGCATCTGAATATAGAAAATAATTAAAATTACACAAGTATAAAACAGGATATAAGCATCAATTTTGCCTTTCTTCTGAAATCACAAATAGTCATAAAAAATGGAAAATTAATACATTTTCAAAGCAAAACTAAAATTCAATTTCATTGATTTTGTATATTTACTCGTATATAGTGTCTTGACGATCCATTACATTTCTTTAATATAAATAATATAAAAATTAATTATGCTTATTTATATACGAAAAGAAAATGTAAGCGATAAAAAATACTGTAATATGCATGCATGATATTATACTAATAAACGTAAAAAAATGTTTAAAGAAACAAACAAAAAAACAACAAATCTTTACTTTACGACTGTTTAAATATGAACATGCATACACACAATGTGTACATGTGCCCCTGAACGCATTTCAGTATGTATGTATGTGATATCTGTGTGACAAAAAGGGAAGATTTACAACAACCACACCAATTTCCATCAAGAATTTGAAATTTTAGTATTTTATAATAAATAAGATATATTATGTTCTTAAACGCGTAAACTACTATGAAAAATACAACTGCTCTGTGGTGTACAAGAAGCGGTTGTGACAACCAACCAGTAGGTTGTTGGATTGAATCCCCACGCAACTTTTTCAAAAAAATTTTAAAAGTAAAATTATTTCAAATACCATTTTTTTCTCATATTGTAGTCGTTAATGGACCGACTTCAATTATTTTCAGTCTAAACCTTCGTAGAACAAGAGATCTGCTTCATAAAATTGACCGTAGGACAGTTGGGGCCATAAAAAAACAACAGAATAGGAAATGGCTATATCTCATTAATTATTGGACCAAGTTTTGTTATTTTCACACCGAACAATTTTATGGTAAATTCCTAGAGAATGGTATAAAATTTATTTCTCTATGTTGTGTTTTGGCCTTAATTCTAACTACACTGAAAAGTAGCAGACGGACAGACTGACAGACGGACATCGCTCATTCGACTTCTCTATCTATAAGGATCCAGAATATATATACTTTATGGGGTCTTAAATGAATAATGAAGAAATTTCATACGGAATGACAAACCTATATATCCCCTTTCCAAATTTTTTGGTGAAGGGTATAATAAAAATATATTTTGAAAAATGTTGCTAAAAATAGTGTTATAAAGTCAATCCAAATTGTATGTCTATTGTTTATTGTGAAATCATAAACATTTTCCAGACATTTTCTTGTTAAAAAATTTTAAAAATTCAAGTGTTGAAAATAAAATTAACAATTAAAAAAATTTTGTCGTTTAGTTAGAGGTAAAAAAGTTACTGAATAACACTGACGTTATATTATGTGAAATATTTTTTTAATAATTGAATTTAAAATTTAAATTTAAGTATGTTTTTCCGTACATATAGAATAACATTTTAATTAATTCACTTGACAGCACCATTAAAATTAATTAAAAGCCTGATATAAAAAGCATTTATTAGCTCCACTTGTGTTTTTCGTAAATATCAGAAGAGTAAGCAAAACAAATTCTTTATTCTTCGATTTCTTGTTTTGAAAGAACAACGAAATATATACACATCTACATATGTATTTATTTAGATATGTATGCATGTATATGCACGTACACACATACAGTAATTAAAGTTGTTTTATTTTCATTGTAAATAATGGTAAAATATAATTTTATAAACTTATTATATCCAAACACATTTTTCTTTGCCTTTTGCATAACTTTTACCAATTACAAAAACAATTATACCCTGTCATATAAAATAGTATTCTTTTCCTTTTGCGTCCTTTTGCTCAACGTACTCTCATTATTGTATTTGTTTGGTAACATTTAATTAATGCCACTAGTTTCTTTGCAACATTAACTTAAACAATCAATAATTATGAGGTTCAACACAGAGAAAAGTAGCAAGTAACAAGAGAATAATATTAATAAAAATAATAAACGTATAAAACCATAAAAAAATTAAAATAAAACGTTAAGTGAAAAAAGAGAGAGGAAATAGTTTTCTACAATTGTATTTGTACAAAAACATGTACTTATATGTATGTGTGTCTGTGTAGGAGAATAGGAATAAAACGAAATAAATTTACACATTTATTTTAAAGAAAAATTTCATCTAAACATGCAAAGTCCGTAAGTAAGAAAATAACAAACAATAACTGGAAAAACTACAATATTAATTCGAAGAAAAAAAGTAAGTAGAAAAAGAAATGGACATACAGTGGTGGAAATGTTATAGGAACTTGCGATTTTTTAAACTACTATTTTCAACAGTTTTTGTAGTTTTGTTGTATATTCATAGCATTAAATGGAGATTTAAATAACTTGGAAAAAAGTCTAATATATTATCAACAATTTTTATGAAAACTCATGTGTGAACGTTAGAATATTTTTCATAAAATATACATATTTATTTAATCATAATAAGTAGCAGGAGTGTAGTTTCTTGCTTGCTTTGAATAGTTTTTATATGTCGCTGACCGTAACAATATTTCGACTTTAAATTTTTGTTCCATTACCATATCCTTCCACTGTGGCACAGTTAAAATTAAAAAAAAAAAAATTAAAAAAATCCTTGTAAATTATGTTTATGTCAGGACTCATAAACAATATTATGAATTTGCATATAATTTTAATTATAAGTCAGAGAAAAAAAATAATGGCATTAAACGAACTAAAAGCACAATAACAAAACAACTATTTCAAGCAAGCATACAGAAAAAGTGAACAGAGGAATGGCAAACAAACAAAGAAAAACAATAAAACTTCACTTGAAGTGTTGAAATATTTACGAGTATTTGTCATTTTCATAACAATGTTTAGCCAAAACACACATACATAAGCTTATGTAAATACAAATGCAAATTGTAAAAAGCAACACCAACACATCCTCATTCTTAGCTAAATACTCTAAGTTCATGCTTTAAGCTCGTAACTAACGGTAGTAGCGGAAGTAGTGACGTTGGCGTAATTTTATTGTGCAGCTGCAATGAAGAAAGAAAAAAATGTGTGTGTGTGTGTGCTCGTATTTTTAAGCGTTTAAAGTTACACTTCATTTCTTTTAGTTATTTTCATTTTTATACATACTTACAAACATGCCACAAACAATCTTACAGTCAACGGCACGCATATAATGTTCACAGATAGAAGTGCAATGTACCTTTGCCTTTGAAGAAGGTCTTTTTCTTTAGTCAACTATTATGTGTGCATCTATAGTTTTTATCTTAAAGAGTTTGCTTTTTTTCCGTTCTCAGTTTTTTCTTTGCTTCTTAACTTTTATATAAAGAGGGAAATTGTTAGTTTTATTTTGGTGTACAACATTATTTTAGTTTGCAAATTTTTCAGGGTCCAGTTTTACAAATGCATTTTAAGTTGTACGATACAATTTAGTGGTTTTGGTATTGTGATAGCTAAGGTTTATAATCAGGGCCAGTTTAAAAGAACAAGCTTATTTATTCAAAAAGGTATACAAAATGACAATTAAAAGCGTTCAAAATTGCAAAAAAGGCATAAAAATTCCATACAATCATTAATTTGTTTACATTTTCAAAGAAAAGTGATGTTTTACTGGCATGCACGAGTTCAATAAATGAAAGAGACATTTTCGACCTCAATAGATGTTAATGGAGAAAAAAGAATTCGTCTTTAACTTAAGCTTAAGGTCACTTTTTTTTATAAAAATCATCAAAATTTTGAATTGTCAAACAATTTTTAAAACAAAACGAAAAAAGAAATTGTTGACTAATAATTTGTTAATTTATTTTATTTAAATTGTTTATTGATTTTTCCTCCTCAAGCTTAATTTAAAGACGAATACAAATGTTATATGTGTATATTTGGTTTGCATGTTCATCCAACAAACGAACACAAAATTTTTCAAAGTAAACTTTGCTTGTGGAGACGCTAAACAAAGTTTAAAAGAAAATTTAAAAGACTTTGTCAAGGTAAATTTTGATCGTGGAAAAAGGATCATAGTAACGATAAAACAGCGAAACACACTCGAAGTTGTGATGATGTTACCGTGAGTCAATATATTTGGTTCAATCTAGAGACTGTTTCAAAATCGTAATTGAGTGTACTATCATGCATGTGAATACGTATGAATGCGAATGGCAAATGCTATTATCATCTGCAAAAGATTATATAGGATTTGAAATTTGACGTTGAAGCTCATTAAGAAATTTTTGAGTTGGAGGCGTGCTTTATTTCTCATCCCTGTGTAGTTTAACTTTTGTATACGTATCTAAAATCGTTATGATATATTGACCAATTCTCCAAATCTCCATCGTTATTTGTGGTTTATGTCATATTTAAAAACGTTTTCTATAAAGCACAAGATCAATACATAAAAAGCCTCATCTTTGTATTATTGATTTGTAAATTTAATTTACCATTAATAAATAAAAATAAATTAATAAATAATATATATAAAACAGCATAAAATAAAACAAAAAATAAGATTTATTTTTATAGTTAGTTACCTTTTATTAAATCTTGTGCTTCTATATTTTCAAAGAAAACTCAATAGCGCGATTACTAAATTGAAATTGCCAATACTTAATAAAGATTATATAAAAATTGTAAATAAGGTAAATAATACTGGGCAACTCGGAAATTCTGACAAGCTGGCTGAAATCCTGGTGGGGCTAATTCTTTGAGAACGCTAAATTCGACTATGAATTTAGAACAACATACATATATGCCTTGCGATATTTCGTAAGCTGAAATTTAGAAAATCTTCTTAAGTATACAACGCAGTAATCGACGCTCTCATTTATTTCCGCAATATTAAAAATTTTTTTACAAATACGTTTTTTTTACAAAATGATTTAGCGCGAATAAAAATGAAGGTATTTTAAATATAAACCGAATTTGAAAAGAGGAATTTCGCGAAACGAAATAAGCGTTATTGCAAGGTTATGTAAATTTAAATTAAAGATAAAAATTTGCAATGAACCATATTTTTCAGAAAAAAATTTCAACTGAGTTGAATAGATTTAAACTTAAAAACTATTAATATTTATACGTAATTTGTTGAATTGTTGAGGTTCATATTGAAATGAATTTTTAACTTGAGTTTAAATCGGAGTTTACTAATTTTTTTTTAATTTTTAAGAAATTGCTTTTGATAAATTCATTATATTATTAAGAGAGTTCTTTTTTGGAACAATTTTTATTTATCAGTACTGATTTCGAGGTGCTACTCTGATGATTAATTATTCCAAATATTCCATACTCTTCCGGTTTCTCTTAATAAAATAACGAATTTATCCAAAACAATTCTTGAAAATTTAAAACTATCTAAAAATTTTTAAAATTTTTCGACAACATAAAAATTTTATTTCTCCAATATTTTATTTTCTTTATGAAAAGCTTCTTCAGAAATATTAATTAATATTAACAAGTGTTTAGTATTAAAAAACAATAGAAAACTTTTTATAAATTTTATGAAAACAAAAATTGTTAAAATTGAAAATTAATTACAACAAAAAAATGCACAATTTTGCCCAAGGTAGCAGGTGAAAACACGGCTGGTAAACCAGGTCCGAGTGTTGATGGTATTAACTGGATTAAGATTGGTCCTAGGGTTAGAACTAAAAAAAGAAAATCCGAGCAGATGCTTTGGTTATTAAAACGTTTGGGGATGCTTTCTACACTGATAGCCTGCTACAATTACACCATTAAGGAAAGCGCACGGAGAAACACAAACTACCACCATTTGCGTAAGTGCTGCCTTAGCTAGCCGTCTGGTAGAAACAGCGAAGATACGTATCGGTAGGGCCATATGCCGAATACGAGAAAAGGTAACTCCAAGAAGATGCTATAAGTGTCTTGACTATGGTCAAAAAATTGGAACGTGTTCCAATAAACCGTCGTGCTTGCTTTGTAGGAGTGGAACCGACGTCGCTAGTGACCATGACCCGGATGTGTAGATTGTCCGTACTGCAAAAGAACGCTACAAAGACTTAGGGTATAAAAGAAAACCTAGGGCATCAAAATGCGTTTATTGCAGTTAAATCTCAATTATTACCAGGCAGCTCAAGAGCTTCTTAAGCAAAGCGTTCGAGATTTAAATGTAGATATTACTGTGCTGAGTGAGCCATATAGAAGCATGGGATTGGTAAATTGGGTTTCTGATAATACGGTTACATCGGCGATATGGAACATCAGCACATTTATACTCATAGTGATCACAGTGCTATAATTATAGATGTACAAGATGAACAGCACCATATGACTATACAAATGCGAGGGTTGACAGGATGGAAGGTAAATACCTTTGATAAGGATATCTTCGCAGTTTGTATGGAGAAGACGGAACTGAATGGTTCAGCTGAAGATATGACAGTACAATTAGTAAGTCATATCACAGGCGCGTGTAATGTAGCTATGGTAAAGCGTAATAGGTCACAAAATAAGCCTCCAGTCTACTGGTGGAATGACGAAATTGCTAGATTCCGATCAGAGTGTGTAAGTGCCCGAAGGCTGTATACAAGGACTCGAGGTAGTTTTGAGAACAGTGTATACCACCATCTATATAAGGAAAAAAGGAAAGCGTTGAAGATTGCAATTCGTAGGAGCAAGCTTAGGTGTTTTCTCAGTGTGTGTGATGAGGTAGATAGTAATCCTTGGGGCCTTGCATATAAACTGGTAACCAAGAAATTCAAATGCCTTGGCCCATCGCCACCAAGAGAAGATCATATCATCGAAGAAATTATAGATCATCTCTTTCCCCAACAGGAATTTCCGACATGGCATCAAAGATATCCGGCAGAATTTTTCCACATTCCTCCGGTTACGATTTCCGAGATAGAAAGTGCTGTCTCAAAATTTAAAGACAAGAAGGCACCAGGCCTAGATGGCATTCCGAATATGGTTCTAAAAGAAGCTGATAAACTCCACATTGAACATTATATGAAGGTAGTAAGCGCATGCTTGAGCCAGGGCACCTTTCCAACAATGCGGAAGCGACAGAAGCTAATATTGTTACCTAAGGATAATAAGCCGTTAGATGACCCCTCCTCGTATCGACTTATATTTTTTACTCTTGTGGATTTTTTTCGGTGATAAACCAATTTTGTATTGATTTTCAGGACTGTAAAATTTGACTTTTTATGAAATTTTTTTTTTATTCTTTAAAATATTATTTCGGTGTACAAGTTCTTAGCGAAATGAAAATTTTCTTCCGAGCACAACATTCCAGTTGGATTCATAGTATTTATGCAAAAATGTTGTGGTATTTTTTAATGATTTTGTGATATTGATAATTCCATTGGTATATTTTTAAATTCTGAAATATAAATTTTGTTGGATTTATTTTAAACTTCTATTTTGAGGGATTTAGTCTCTTAAAGACTTTTTACAAAGTCGACTTAGATACTTTTTTGCAGCATCTACTAACGCTGGGTAGGTTCTCAAGATAATTTTTGAGCCGCCTCATCTTAAGTCATTGAACTCGGGATATTTTGTTTTTAACAAAGAATACAATGTTATTCGTAGTAAATGTTGAGGCCAACTGTAAAGTTTGTTAGTTACATAAAATACAAAAACGTGTATAAATAAGCAGTGTTATCAAAAAACTTTTAGATTTAAATATGGTTAATTCACACATAATTTTCAAAACAATTATTAAAAAAATAGGTATTTTAATTGAAAAATGATGGCTTACAGCTGTTATTATTTAAGTATTTGCTTATATTATTTAGTAAAGGTATTTGTTTAAAAACAATATGATAGGATCCCGTAAAGCTTAAAATGCTTAAATAAAAAAATGTAATAAAGAATGGGGTCATTATTAAATTTTGATTTGATAGCGTGTCGAAAGTTTTAGCGAAAAAAACACAGATGTAATATGAATGGTACTTTTGTTTATATTGTATTTAAAAGGTATTTTGAAGCAGTTAAAATCTATAGCCGAATAAGTAATATAAATTTCTTAATGTAAAAAATATCGCTAGTAATAAATACCAGTGCCAGATGTGCATCCCACTCAATGTAATATGGGCTACTTATTACAAACACATTTATTTCAAACGCTGAGGTGAGAAATTCTTAGGTTTTTATCAAGAAACTTTTTTTTCCCTTTATCTATGCAAATTTAACTTTCAAGTCCATAAAATTTTCTTAAAAAATTTAATCATAGTTCGATATAAAAGTTGCAAGTTAAGCTAGCGTGCAAGAAATAGTGCATAATTTATTTTAGAACATTTCTGATAATTATTATAAGATCCTATGCTCGTACTAATATTTTTATAGTCACAAACTTTATTAATACTTCACCATTTCGTTTTCTAGTAATAATTTCTATAAATAAGATTTGAAAACGCGATCAACTGAGCCACATAAAAAGTAGTAAATGCATAAAAATATATGTGGGCCCTGACGATGAGGCTGTAGCAGTTCCCGAAAAAACAATGATGTTTCGGTACTGTGTTGTAAGTTAAAATTATTTAATGTTAATTACTCCCTTGTTTCAATAGTAATCAGTTGGAAAAATAATAACATTAAAATAACTGCTTGACGAACTTGATTGGCGACTTTATTGACGAGCAAAAATAAAAATCAAGAATTTATAATTTTATCAGGGTAACGAAAGAGTACCAACTTACACGCATACGTTATGGAAGAATAATCCTGCCTTAAGACATATTAAAACTAAATTTTGGCACCGATGTTAAGGAATTGTGGTATAATCCCTGGGGAATGTTTGTGTTAATTGTTTTTAATGGATACATAGTTATAGTACCTAGAGCAAATATGTGTGCTAAAAAAAGTGTAATTCAACATTTTGCAAGTTGAACAGAAGCAAAATAATGCTACATATCATTGAATCACATCTCTCATTGTGTTGTTTCATTTGCTCAATGCGATCATCGAAAAGACACAAAATATAGCGTAATAAAAAATTAATAAAGTTTCACTTATTTACATTACACAAAACAGGGCCCTGTCATACCGTTCCACAGAGTATCTTGGTCACATATCTTTTTAGTGTATGAATTTCTAGAACGTTCTAAAAAAGAGGATAATCAATTTGTTTGTATTTTTTTTATGTTAGTTCCCTCAGTATTCCGCAATTTATTAAAAGATTTGCAATATTTTTAGAACGACCTATTTCGAGATTTATCCCGTTCTTTTGATTTTGCAGTCTGTCTGCCTATCACTCTATTTTTGAGTCTGTTGTTCTTGGAAGAAAATATGACAAATTAAAGAATTTACTTTGAATCATTGGGGAAGTAAAACTAGTATCAGATGGCTTCACCAGATGTAATTGTTTTTTTGGTTAGGAAGCTTAGAAGCAACTGAAGAGAAATTGAAGATAAACTTAATCTCTTTTTTGACATCAAAACCTGGTTTAAATTCGTATCTTTTTCCAAAAAAAAAAAGAAAACTATACAATAATTGTCCGGGTTTTCGTCTTCATTAAAATTTATTATGTCTACAAAATATTATAAGCTATACTTGTTGACAAATTAATGGATACTTCATATTCACCAATATAATCCAACTAAATATAAAGAAAATTCTGTGAAAATAATCCTTATTAAATTCTTATTCACATGAAAAAACTTAAATATATTTTTCTGACTAAGCAAATGTAGCTCCGTTTTATTTTATATATTTTTTGTTTTGATCATCCTCCTATTTTGATTTTTACAATTCTCTAGAGTCATTTGAGTAGCACTGTGTATTCAATATTGCCATGGCAACATTCTCAGTTAATGTATGAATAGGAATGTGTATTTGTGCATTCTATGTGCTCCGTTGATGCAATTGTACTCAACTAAGTAAAATAAAAAAAGAAAGATCCTTGATTTCTATCTAAGATTTTTCTTTGTTATTTATATTTGTGTTCAGTTTATACAACTTATTTAAGTTTTTCTCCTTGTATTTTATAAGCAATAAGTATGTATAGATTATTTTTGGATTTGGCTTTTCCACATGGATTTTTCCAGTAACTTTAAGTCAAAAGTAGTTGTGCTAACAAACCCTTTTATTTCAATTTTCCCCAAACACGTTTACCAATTTATCGAAGTTTCAGAATGAGCATTTAATTGACTGTTGTGTAAAAATATATATAAATTCGTATGTTTTTTTAGTCAATTTATCAGTATCACATTTTTATATATATGTATTTATGTAGAAGTTTCAAATTACTTTTAAATTTCAATGAAAAAAAGTATAAATAAAATATATTTTTCTTGATATCCAGTTAGGTTTTTACAAACACAATTGATTAATAGATAAAAATTTCCATATCATAAAACCACAATCAATATGAACAAATCAATAGAAATTATTTAGCCTTTAAAATTGTGAACATATACTGATAGCGGCCGAAAAACATCAAAACAGCAGTACAAGATACATCACGTAAAATAGGACCATTGGTAGTTTCTTAGTACAGTGTACAGATATTGCAATGGGGTTTAAGAAGGTCTACTATGGGGATGCCGAAAAGATGCTTCTATGAGTCCGATTTTTTTTTGCATCAAACCAATTTTTTTTGCAACGTTATTGGACAGCTTTATGTTGCATGCTCACGTGTAGGGAAACCCAAAGGTTTATGTTTGTGCTCCAAGTGCGAAAACGAAAAATACTGTATACAAGAAAGCATTAGAATAATTTCTAACCCACTTCAAAAAAGAAGGAGGTTATGAATTCGTGTACATATTTTTAAAAACTTTTTTTGAACCAATTTTCAAAATTCTTTTTTTTATTTTGAAAGGGTTTGCTTGCAGTTAGTTAGCTTTGTATAATTATTGGTTGGAGCTTTGTAATGAAGTCGGATTTTTTGCAGAATTATGATTTGTTTAAATGCGGGTGATGTTGGCTGAAGTAGTTAGCGCATTGACTATAAAACAAATAATGTTTAAGATCGAGGGTTCGAGCCCAGTTTCAGGCAAGTCGTAACATCCAGCATTTTTCAGATGTGCATTAGTGTGCCATTGTGTTTGTTGTTGTTGGACAGTTTAAGTGACGAAGACATAGAACTGGTCACTGTAGAGTACAGCAATGGATGCTGGTGTATGCCAGCGGTCATTGTAGCAAAATCGCCGGCGGAGTAAAATAATTAATAAAACGGCTACACAACTTAATACATTTAATGCGCCCACTCGATGTCAAAGGCGCTGCAACACTGATCTAAAAACTAACACAACGCGCAATATCAGAGTTGTAGAAATTAAGTTTTCTTACTTTCGGCATCTGTCCTCTTTCACTTCATTTTCCCTTAGAAGGTAACACACAGCGTTGCCGTTTTGGTTACTTTTAACCAAAATTGGTTATTTTTTTATTTAATGTGTACATGTGTATTTTTTTTAAGCTTTGGTTACTTTTTTAAACCAAATATTTAGAATTTTTTGCTTATATGCTGAATTTTCAAATCACCCTTGAATGTGCATTACATGCCATCTACATTAGACATAAATCCACTAACATTAACTTTGACGTCATGTGATGAAACCATCGTGATGGCTTTCGAAGCCAATGGCTTGCAAGCAAAATTTAAAAACGATGTTATCTATATATTAAATTTACTTGCCATTCACTACATTTATGATCTACTTATGCTTGTGTGAAGCTTCATTAGATTCAAATTAAAACACTTTTTGGAAACATTTACAACTTCTTTACACGAAGCCCAAAGCGAATTCTTGAATCTAAAGAATTCTAGGAATACTTCAGCGTAAAAGCGAATAAAATATTAGGGGGCTCAAAAATTATATATATCGTTTAACTGAGCAGTGGCCTGCATTGCAGTTGTATTTTATATCAGTTTATTTAGAAGTAAATGGTGTAAAAACTTGTGAATCAAAGAGCGATCCATCATATTCCAATCAGACGCACTTTTTCTAATATAGACTCAGTTTGAAATAAATTTTAAAATAATTTTAAGCAATTTTAGTAAAAGTAATTATGTAAAAAGTTTATTTTCTTTGGAGAGGGTAACAGCCTTATTAACAAAAAATTGTTATTGAAGATATTATGCTCAGATTAGTTAATAATCAGTTTTAGTCTTAATAATAAGAAACCTTATTCACAAACGGTTAATAAGTCAAAATTAACTATTAAGCTTGTTTTTCAGTATTGTGATTGTGTGTTAGCTACACTGTGTTTTTTGAATTGTCAAATTAACATTAATGTTGCATACAATAAAATGCTCGATTAGCAAGTATTCTCTAAGGGTTGAAAAAATGTGGAATTAAATCCATATAAAGATTATTTAATCAATTTAGATTAATATCATATTGCTTATAATATCCAAAAATATACATAAATTTATTAAGACGCGTTGAAATGGCATTGCCAACAATATGTTTTGATAAAATATTACAAAAATATTCAAATACCAAGTACGTTGCATTTTTGTATACACCACTAATAAATTTCATTGATTTATTTGGAATTTTGATGGTTGCAAAGTGCAAAAACATGGAAAAAATCATTAGAAGAAAACACAGTCACAACTGGCTGGAAGAAGACAAGAAAAGGCAAGTATTAATATATCAATGATCAGGTAAAATTATGCGTTTGCCTGTGTATAAATATGTACATACTTATATACATATGTATGTATATATGTATATGTACGTATGTACGTACATTTTATTGAACTTTTTGATGTTAACTACACTTTGTTGAATGAGTTGGTAAAAGAAAGAGTGTCCACAGTAGAACACAAAAACACAGACACCAATTACTTCATAAAAAAATTTACTTATTTTAGAGTTATACTTTGCTCAAATCTACCGATTGTCGAAATTACATTTAAAACATTCATTTTTCTTTTATTTGTTACACTTTCGAACTTTCACAATTGTTTTTTGACCTTTAACAATACAAATGTCAACTTATTAAACAGTTAAAGAAGAGTGATACCTACAATAAATTTTTTAGTTTATTAGTGTCTAATTGCAACTTCATAGTGCTATTAAACGTTTGTGAATACTACTCTAAGGATTTTCGCTTATTAGTCTGTAATAAAACGTTTGTGAATAAAGCTGTAAATCTTTATGTCGAAAATAATTACTTAAATATGAAAAATATTTTTATATACCGTAAAGCTAAACTGGTGTGTAAGAAAGTAACTTGTCAAACTTAAAAAATATAATATTAAAAAAGATATACAATTAAGGGATTCGAATTGTGTCCTTTTAAATCATTTTGTCATAATGTCTTAATATTAAATAAAAATTGTTGTTGTGCTTCAAACAAAAAAAGTCATAAAATAATAAGACTTTTTGAAGTATGCTTATTGTTTTATCATATCCAAAGAGTAGAAATTTGAGAGTGTGTGAGAAATTACATACTGCTTGTTCTTCCTCGCCATATTTTTTTTATATTATTATTTTAAAACATAAATATTTGTTTTATTATTTCGACCTTTAAATCATTAAGATAAATTTGTTGTCTTTTTTTTTCTTTCAGGCTCTAGGTCTTACATAAATAAAAATGAACTATATGTTGGTTTTAAATTTCAGATTTATTTGTTTTCGATATTTCGAATACCATTGGTATTCTTCTTCAGGAACTGTTAAAAAAGAATATAAAAGTATAACAATTATTAATTATTTTTAAGAATTACACATTCCAAATGAAATTATACATAAAAACTTTCACAAAAATAACGAACATATACAAGTAGCATTTTAAGCTTACGTTTTTTGACAAAAAAACGAAATTAAAAAAAAAAATCAAACAACAATTTGTCCTCCTACACGGATGGTGATGAGTCATAAACTAAATACTTTTTTGTTTATGTTTTGTTATTATCTGATACAGAAAATTGCGCGAGCGCTTACAGGCAGATAATAACAAAACATAAACAAAAAAGTATTTAGTTTATGACTCATCACCATCCGTGTAGGAGGACAAATTGTTGTTTGATTTTTTTTTTTTTTTTTTTTAATTTTGTTTTTTGTCAAAAAACGTAAGCTTAAAATGCTACTTGTATATGTTCGTTATTTTTGTGAAAGTTTTTATGTATAATTTCATTTGGAATGTGTAATTCTTAAAAATAATTAATAATTGTTATACTTTTATATTCTTTTTTAACAGTTCCTGAAGAAGAATACCAATGGTATTTGAAATATCGAAAACAAATAAATCTGAAATTTAAAACCAACATATAGTTCATTATTTTAAAACATATAATTTTAAGACCACCATTTGAATCCCTCAAATATTTTTATGCAGAGCTTTTAGAACAAATTCTGAAACGGTTTGATTTTTCAAGAAACGATTCAAAGTATCTTGACTTTAAACACCGATTAAAGTTTTAAGTAGTTCAGAGTACTTTGGAACCTTTATTGTTATCTGTTCCAAAGTTAGTCCGTGGCAAAAAAGTTTATATCCCAATGGAAATTACTACGATTTTCAAACACGACAATAGTGACATACATGTATTGTAGAGTTTTGGTACAAAGAATCAGAAGTTAAAAAGGGCATGAATGAAAATTGTTTCGAAGAATTAATTTATTTTGTATGTAAGAAAACTAAATTTTTATTATTTCTTTATTTTATTATTATTCAACTGTGAAGTAAAATCTATTTAAATTTTTGGTTATTTTTATTTACATTTGGTTACTTTTTAAAAAAATTTCGGTTGCAAAAATTTTTTGGTTGTGCAAACACTGGCACATACCTACTGGTTGGTTGGCATACTAATTGCCTGAGTGTTAATTCTTTCTTAAAAAAATATTATTAGAATTCTTCAGATTAAACAATGGCCACTATTGCACCCTTTCCACGCGCAAAGTTTACTTTGCAAAGTCTTAATTCAGCTTGGAGAAAGCAAAGAGATAAAGTATTCCTCTCTCGCTCTCTCTTTCTCTCTCTGTAATTTTAATTAAGAATTAAGACTTTTTAAACTAAAAAAACAAACCGTATCTAAAATAATAAAAGTCCAGAAGTAAAATATAAAAATCAATGATTTATACTTATAAATCTTACTTTTGTGTGAATCGGTGTAGCGAAGCACACCGGACCTGTCTAATTTCAATATAAAAGCAACTGGTATTCGAAATGTTGGTAGTTGAAATTTTCAAGGGTATCGCAATTCTCATTTTTGTGAAGATGAAAAGTTAGACCAATCAAGAAATGAACTTATGTCCTACAAAAGAATTAAAACCATGTCAAAAATGAGTATTTTTGTTTTCTGCATAATTTATGTGCATGTATTTGATTTTATTTAATATTTATATAATTAGCTAATTTTGTATCTTGGGAGCATAATTTTCAAAAATTGCGGGTCAAATGGAGACATTGATAACCGTGTTCAGAAAGCGCGACAAACTTTGGGTCGTTTAAGGCCCCTTTGGAATTCGTCTTCAGCATCTCAGCGCACAAATTAACAATCTTTTACACTAATGTCAAGTCTACTCTCCTCTATGGTTGCGCGAAATGGAACGCTGCCCCTTGAGACATGCAGAACATCCAGGTGCTTATAAACTAATGTCTTCCCAGGATATTGCTAATATTGTGGCCTGGAATGATGACCAAAAACAGGCTTTACGAATAGTCCAACAAACAACTGATGGCCACAGAAATAAAAATACGTAAACGGCGATGGATTCCCAATACTTTAAAAAGATAAAGCAATGACTTCTCAAGAAATGCTATAGACTAGAAACCGCAGAGAAGTCGAAGAAGATGATCCCTAGCTCAAACCTGGAGAAGGCGAATTCATATAGAAGTGGCCGGAATGGGTAAAATTTAGGGCGAAGTGAGAGCATTGGCATGAGACGGGAATAGGTTCAACCAATTTATTGTGGACCTATGCTCCTCATAGGATCAATGGGAACACACACACACATATATATATATATATATATATATATACATATATATATTATGTTTGAAGTATGCAAATGTTTATTAAAGGTTTATGAGACAGTTTTACATAAAAAAATTTATTATACACTTTTGGTAAGGGGTTAATATTGTCATTGATTAAAAGCATCAATAAGGAACAATATTATAAAAATAATAAAAAATTATTTCATTTACACCATCTGGTCCATCTTCTGGCCACAAAACCGATTGTAAGTAATAATTAATCTTCAGAGATGAAATTTCGTACTAACCGAAATTGATTTCACTTGTAAGAAATGAATAACTTGCACTTTTCGTATTCTAATTTGTTAAATAATACGGTTAAATAGTTGATATTCCTAGTCACTAGTATTCACCGTCAAAATTGGTAAAATCGAACAAAAAAACGCTGATGAGATGGTGTAGCGACCTAAAAATCAGTACTGGTCCGTTCTGCTAGTCTGCTGAATAAATTGTTTCAAATAAAAGTACTCTCTTAATAAAATAATGAATTTATCTAAAAACAATTTCTTAAAAATTAAGAAGAAATGGGTAAACTCAGATTTCATTATTGTAAAAATAATAAAAAAAATACTTTCATTTACACCATCAGGCCCATCTTCTGGCGACAAAACCGATTGAATGTAATACTTCGACTTGTTACAGAATTAATTTGAATTTATTAACTACTCAAAACGCTCCAATTTCTATTAAACGCACTTAGACGAAAAACAGCGGTTTACCACAATTAAGACGAGCTAAATCTAGCGCAAAACGCGCTAAATTGGCAGCGCTGGTGATTTCATGAAAAAGCGGTAGCATTGTTGAGAGAATGAGTGTCTCAAATTAAGAGTATATGAAAAAACGCTGTAAATATAAAATAGACCCAATTTCTTGATCACATTCTCTGGCAAAATTTTATGTCAAATTGTATGATAAACAGTGTTCAGCCTGAAGTTGCAGATTGTTCCGTTTCATCATTAAATCGACATTTTAAACACATCCAACGGAGCTGTTTTTAAATAGAATTTATTTCAATTTTAGGAATCATATTTTTGAGATCCTCAATTAAAAAAAATAAATTTTTATAATAATATTTCAATTAATTTAATAAGAAATTCGTCTGTAGTCGTTTTTATTGTGAGCTTTATTTCTCTTTGCGTTACAGCCGTGCTCTTTGCAATCATTTACAACTAAAAGTTTTTCAAAAACTTTCGGCATGCCAAAGGTCTTACAAACGTTTTAGTAAACTCATTTGACCATCATTTAGGATTGAAAAACATGAGGATTATATAAATAAATTTCCCACAAGTGCATCAGTTCATGTGTCAGAACAATACATAAACATTAATTACAAAACTAGTTTGATTTCGTATAAGTGTATAATACATATTTTTGCGTGATATAAATGTGTATTTCTTTGTATATATTTAATGGCAAAGATAAATGTTTAATTAAAATTAAATTTTGTAAACGTGATTAGAAATTTTAATAGTTTAAAGAGCACAAAAATACCAGTGCACAATTACAAGCATGAGCGCACATCAATATTTGATCACACTGTAGTATTTCTAATGCAAATAAATGAAGAAATAAATGAATGATTTAAAATCATAACACATTTTAATGGCCCTTCAGTGAATTGCGTGTAATTGCTTTTTTTATTTAGTTTGTGTGTATTGATGTCGTATACATACATACATACATACATACATATATGATTATGATTGTTTGGGATGTCATTGTATATGGAAATAAATAAGGAAATATAATTAAACACGTACCGTAGTCATCAACAATGAAATGATTTGATTCTTTTCTTTTATTTTTCTGTGGAATTTACGTTTAGCAAAGTTTCAGCGTTTGTAAAATATGGAAGGTCTATTAGAGGCATACTTTTTTTAGAGTAAAGAAAGTTACACTTTTTACGCTTTACATAATTAAACTTTAATATCAATATAGAAGGACTGTTAGCAAATTATCAATTGATGATTTTAAAAGTAAATATTTCACTATAGAACTGTGAGATAGTTGAATCGGTATATCATTTAAGAACATATGGCGACCGAAATTTTAATTGTTATTAAGAATACGAAATCACAATCACAATCTCTTTTACATCACTGTTGTTTAAATTTGGGTAACTCTCTATATTTTTCGCTGTTGTCATTTTAAACTGTACAATTTATAGTACCTGATATTTGGGATCTTGTAAGCTTGGAAACTTATTGTTTTTTTAAAGTATTATGAAGCTTATGAGATTTTTAAAATAAGATTGGTTACTATCGTATATTTCACTTACTTCGTTACTATCGTTATGTGTAATCCACCCATTCCTTTTAAGTGGCTGCATTTCTTAACTGTAAAATTAAAATATACAAATAATGTAATTTTTTTAAATAATGAGCACTAAAATACCGAACAAATTTAGTTTTATTCATATATATTATTTTATTTCAAGTTATATGTTGTTTATATACATTTCATTAAAAAAAATAAAAAATAATGTTAAATGGATTATGTAAAACTAGTGACAATTAAGAAAATTTTTAGGCTAATCCTCTGCGGGTTACTGATTTAGAAAGCTGACAAAATATAGAAAAAAAAGTTATTTAATAATATTTTTTTAAATAAAGTTAAAATTTTGCGTAAAAATTGAGATAAGTACCAACAAAATTTCAGTTACTAATTAAATCCATAAAACATATCATCATCGTTTTCTAAATTTTTTGCCAATGCTGAGTGTGTAGATTGATAGCAATTAGTACATAGTGGGTGGCTGTGACTTTTGCAAATAAAATTTTCGCATTTGCAGCATGTTGTTTTTTCGTCCTTTTTATGACCGCATACCTGACAACGACTTTGTTTAGGTCTTTTGGCTGGTGGTGATATGTTTTCTGGATCATTCTGCTTTCTACAAAGTTCTTTAATACATTTTTGACAGCTTATTTTGTTAATATTTGGCAATGAATTTCGTCACGTTTTGAGTGCACAACAAAACAATACGCGCAGAACCCAGCGATTACAATTTCTAGCTACGTTATATGTAGAACCTAACTGGTCAGTCGTATCGACTCCTCCTTTGGTTTTGTTATAAAACTCAATTATTTGTGCAAACACTTTGGAGCATCTAGCAGCTTACAATCTCTATGCATGGTAAAGAGCAATAGAACATACTTATTTCTTTTTGGAATATAGGATAAAATCGTGCATTTCTTTCTAATACCAAAAACTGTCCAATAAATTAAACGATTTTGAATGGCGAGAATGAGGGTGGTAAGAAATTTTTATTTTTTCTAATGGTTCCCACTAATGTCGTTTTTTTTCTAACAAGTGTTTTTATTTATATTATAAATTTTATATTTTAAATGTAATCGCTACAAAAATGTACAAGGTTACTATCGATGGGTATAAAACACCAAAAAAAATTAAACGCTATTACTATCGCGGGTGTAAACCACACAAAACAAATTTTATTTAAATATAATCTCGGATTAATGTAGTAGAATATACTTCTTAACATAAAAAACCATTCAAAGGTGAATTACATTATAATAAAAGGATGATTTTCCTTAAAAATTATATAGTTTACTTAAAAGTTCAGCCTTTTGGGTGGAATCCACCCAGACGATAGTAACGCAGGGTTAAAAACGGTTTACATTACTAACAAAAGCTGGCTTAAACATTTACCTGTTTACAAATTATTTCAAATACATTAGCACATACGTTATTTCCATTATCATTTTAGCATTTAGATTTTTTCGTAATATCAAGAAAATAATTTTAATTCAAGAACGGCGGACGAGTGATGGAGCAATATACACATCATTACGCATCCAAACCACAAACTTTTGATTTATGTTTTAAAACAAACTTGCGCTCTTTTTTTATAGCCATTATTTGCGGTTAACGGTATCAAACTAGATGGAATGGAATCGACTAGGGATATTAAATGATTGGGATACATACTTACCCATTCTAATTTTATAATTATAATTTGCAAACTGTATAACTTTTCTTAAGTTCCCGATATACATATAAGCTACTGTAGGTTTTCAGTGGGGTTCAGATCGAAAAACTGTGCAGTCCACTTCGAAACTAGTCTGCTTAGGAAAATTTTCCTGCTGAAATATGATTCCAGGGGCCATTTTATCCAAAAAATGAGCAAACGTGTGCTGACTTTCCCAAATTTGGCATCTTAATGGCATTTATTGTTTCTTAAATTTTGGTTAAGGGACTTGTACAATCGCGCGAGGAAGCACCTATAAAAATATAAATTATTTTATGTGATTATTTTCGAACAATTTTGTTGTTAGTGATTTTTTTAATTTAATATTAGTTGTTTTTACAGTAAACACTGCTTTACCACTATCAATATTCAAATTTTACCATCACTAAGTAACGTTAAATTAACCCATTGTTGCACGTTGGTTTTATCTCATGTACCATTTTACTTTCTAATTTTTGTTTTTTTACTTAAGACAAACTTTTTTGTATTGAAATGAAAATTTTTTGGCTTAAGTTCAAATCTGAGTTTACCCATATCTTCTTAATTTAAAAAATTATATTTAGATAAATTCATTATATTTTATTAAGAGAGTACTATTTTATTTGACACAATTTATGCATCAGACTAGCAGAACGGATCAGTTCTGATTTCGAGGTCGCTACATCATCTATCATCTCATCAGCGTTCTTTGTTCGATTTTACCACTTTTGACGGTGGATACTAGTAACTAGGAATATCAACTATTTAACCGTATTATTTAACGAATTAGAATACGAAAAGTACAACTTAATCATTTCTTACAAGTTAAATCAATTTCGGTTAGTACGAAATTCCATCTCTGATTTTTAATTATTCCAAATATTTCATACTCTCTTGCTTTTTCCAAAGCCATTGGCTTTGAGATCAAGCAGTTTTCCATTTTTGTTTACTTTATTTTTATCTTGTAGTTGACTTTCTTAGTATTCAAGCACCTGTGACAATTTAAACATGATGGTTTTTTTTCGGGTGCCTTCGTTTTTAATAATTAATATTTATTCGTAATTGTTGAACTGTTTAAGGTTTAAAGATTACTCACACTAGATCATTTATTGTCTATTATGAGAAAATGAGGTACCTATTTCGCACATAGCACAGATGATTGAAATTTACTAAATCTGAGGATTGGTTCAAAAGCTGAACTTTATCCTTTACAGTCATGTTTAGTATTGGGTGAAAATAAATTAATTGGGTAACTTACTTTTTATTGACAGTGAACGGTTAAAATAAAATGATCTTTAAAATTTTGTTGTGGATAAAATTGAATATTGAGATGTTTTGAGTGCTTCTATATTTATTAACTCTTGTACAAGTAAAAATAATATAATGGAGCCATAAACTTCAGGTGTTTGAGTACATAATTAAATAGTTTTTTTGTGAGATAAATGTTTTGGAAATAGTTTTATGTACTGTTCATAGAATCCAAGCAATCGACTTGAGTAGTGGTTTTATACAAATTTTTCATTCAATTTGATTGGTTGAATTTTATGAACAGCACATTAATGTCCTTTATTAATGTATAATCATATAAATACAAAAATGTGAAATAGATATTTAAATAAAATGTTCACGGAGAAAATTAGGAAGTTTGACTGATTAGGCTGATCCTATAGTTGGGATTACCAACGTACCGCTAGGCTCGCTAAATACAGTTAAGTTTCAGCAAGTAATTGTTATCAGGTTGTCAGCTAGTTTCCAGAAACGTGTCGGTGTTGGTATGCACTCTGATCACTTAGTACTGTACACCTTCTCACTTTAGCTGTCATTAGATGGGTGCCTGAATGACATTAACAGGGAGACCGGAAGTTGTGGGATGGTTAAGAATTTCGGGCAGAGGAATCGCTTCTTGCTACCCCCAAGTTGATAGCTGACTTGCTCTAATAATATGATATTTCAGCTTATATAAAAAATATCTTGCGTATTTATTTAGACTTCCTACCAAATTAGATTTTTGTGAAAGGACTCTAGTTACTAAAAACATATTGTAAAAAAAACAAAAACAAATCAACTTGTTCGTTTTTAACTCCTTTTTGTCTTTCTTTTCGGTATTAAAACTATTATTGTTAATAAGTTTGATTTCTACTAGAAATAGTAGCGTGAATCTCACACTTACGAAAAAAAGTTCACTCACGAACATGAAAAATTTTTGTCTTAAGACTACTTTGAATTGGTACCTTTTTTTAAAGTAAAAGAAATATTAATTTTTTTAGAAAAGAAAACGGTTTTAATGTTCATACAAAATTAAAACATAAATAGGAATATCTTAAATACTTAAGAAATGTATAAATTGTTAAAAATTATACCAACACACCAATACTTCGAGAAGGTTTTTTAAGAATGCAGATATAACAATATTTGATATAAAGTTAATCAAAATAGTGCACATAATACTTACTGTTGTTTCATGTGGCAACTAGTCAAATGGGGAAAAGTTTAGAGACTTTGATCACAATATGAGCACTTTCTTAAAAATGTCCATGTTATAAAATGTCTTTTTTTAAGAGAAGTAAAACTTCCAAAACGTCAATTGCTTTATCTTCGAACAAAGTATAGTGTTTCATAACGCTACAAAACATTGACAATGTATACCCTTTCAAAACGCCGTTGACAAGTATTAGTAACGCATTAAAAAAGCAATCAGGGTGTCGGTTTCAAAGTTGATGTTTTCATATTTGATTGCTCACGCCGTAAAACTTAAAACAAAACGAAAAGAAAATGGACGACTCAAAAGCGTAAGTTAATTTATTTATGGTGAAGTGTTAAAATAAAACAGCTGAAACATGTTTAATATATGTATATTTCAGCGAAAAAATATTCGAGATTTTACTTTTTGATTCACTGCATTACCTATGTATGAATATTTCATAACATCAACACAAACTAAGCACATGGTTGCATTATTTAGGAACTATGTATATGTACATGATTCAAATACGGTAGTACAACTGTATGCAAACTTTGTATTGATACGTTTTGGAAGTCAGCCATACTATGTGTGTTACATTTTTTTGCGAAACGGATAGTGAGAGTGAACAGATGGAGAAAGTAAGAAAGATTAATTGTTTGTTTGCATTTCTGGTATTGCGGATTATATTAGTTTTTAGAACAGTGTTGCAGCGCCTATGGTCTCAACAAGACGCATTAAATTTGTTTAAACTGTGTAGCCATTATATTAGTTATTTTAATTCGTCGACGATTCTGCTACAATACCAATGAAGGAGGGCGCTGTGATGTTCACTAGTATCAATTGTTGCCGGTACTGTTCAGTGGCCAGTGCTATCTATGCCTTCGTTACTTTAACAATCCAACAACAACAAACATAACGACATAGTAGTACACATCTAAAAAATTATGGATGTTAAGTCTTGCCTGAAACTGGGTTCAAACCCACGATCTTAGTCATTATTTGCTTTGTAGTGAACGCCCTAAGTACTTCAGCCAATAGCACCCTCAACATCTACCCCTTATATATTTCTTATTCACGGTCCGGAAATAATGTCCCTTGCTCTTCGCCTACTGGTGAGCTTTCGGTGGAAGCAAAAGAGGCTAGAAACAAAGATTTCAAAATTGGGGAATATTTTATGCGTAAATGCAGTCGGGAAAAAATTAATAAAGACACACTTAAAAGATTTTTGTTTACTTCAGCTCCAGCAATAACAATGAAAAAATTTAAAAATTAACATAGAAATCCACTGTTGGTGTTGATGTTATTAATTCTATCCGAAGAAGGCGACGATGATGATGATATTGATGATTATAATCATGATAACGATACACAATAATATTTAAAATTGGTTCATTGGCACATACAATTTTTTTCGTCCGTTTTATATAAGAAAAATTTTTTCTTTTAGTTATTCCAAGTAAATTCAAATATCGATAATAATGGGCTTCCTTGAATTAATCCCCAGTTTACCAATGTTTCAACTCATTGTGCATCGCGTGCACAAGCGCTAAAACATAAACCCGTGTCGTCCACAAGTTCAAGCACTTTAACTCGTCGGTAACTCACGAATCTTGATAAGGTATCTAAATAACTTTTACGGCCGCATTTGAATTAATTTACCAAATCGAAGATACTTACAAGCTCATCTGAAGAAACGTTGCAGTTTTTTTCTACAGCGAAAAGAAAATTCAAGTCGTACTCTATTCAAAACACTGAAATCGAATTATGTATGCATAGCTGTCCAAAACATTAGCACTGAAGCGCCAAATTCTTAATTTTAGAAATTGATGAGATTGTTCACACTTGATCTTAAGCCACACAATCTTATTTAAAAAAATCATTTGATTTAAGTTTAGCAACTGGCTTTGGATTGGACTGGCTATGGAGAAATATGATGGTTCCTCAACATCATGTATCCAATATAAAAAATCTTCCAATTTTTCTTCAACCAAATACATTTTTATTTAAACACGTTTAATCATTAAACACACTTGGCTTAATGTTGTTATTTCATATTTATTTTTATTTTAGTTTTTTTACTTAAATTTTTAGTTTGGTTAAAGCTTAGCTTGACTTTATTTTACAATTTCCTTGAAATTTTTTTATTTTTAAAAATTTTTCGTAAGAGAACTGAATGTGCATTTGCTCAATAAAATAAAATATTAAAAAAATGAACTGTGTAACCCAGCTTAAAAGCATACGTAAATTTAAATTTGACTATGCTTTGTGTATGCAATGTATGAATTCTAAGTACGCGTCGACATTTGAAAGTCATACTTTCTAATCCGAGTTCATAAGTGCCTGCCTTTAACGATACCGCAATGTTAAAGTAGTGTGTTAAAACACTAGAAGTTTTGAAAAGTATGCACTTCAAAATTATTCATCGTGTCGCTCTCATTTTATGTAAAAAATGTACACATATATCTCGTTTAATCAGCTCTTTAAGGAAAATACTTTTTATTAATTCATTGAATTAATTAAAAATTTGTTGTTTTCAGATATCATAACGGTGCATTAAAGAAGCGATAAATTTCTTAGGAATTTAAGTCATTACTTTGTTATTAAAGCTTTTACTGGGTAGTCTAAATTTTTTTTAATCTTAAAGGAATGTTCTGATTTGATTGCGATAAAAATATGGCACCATCTCGAGATTATCGATATATTTCCAAAAAAACAATTGTTTAAAAATAGCAAAGAAAATTATCAAAAACGAATTCCTTTTCAGAAAGAAAGAAAAATGGAATAGTGGAAATTTGATACTATGTTTTAAAAATAGTCTAAATTTCGTGCTACTCGAATCTAATTTTTCAACAGGCAAACTTATTTTTTTACCTACTTTGTTACGCAAAACAGCAACAAACTCAAAAAAAAACTTGTAATAATGTGCAAAGTGAATACATTTTACAGGTGGTGTTGAAAGCGCAACTGACTGTTTTGCCGGGGTGTTACACCTTTCAGAAATTTGTTTATTTTTGTTTGCTGGTGTTTTTAAATGATTTTTTTGTCTACAGATAATAATAATTTGCATTTTTATTTAATTTATTTATTTATTTATTTATTTATTTATTTATTTATTTATTTTTTTATTTATTTATTTATTTATTTATTTATTTATTTATTTATTTATTTATTTATTTATTTATTTATTTATTTATTTATTTATTTATTTATTTATTTATTTATTTATTTATTTATTTATTTATTTATTTATTTATTTATTTATTTATTTATTTATTTATTTATTTATTTGTTTATTTATTTATTTATTTATTTATTTATTTATTTATTTATTTATTTATTTATTTATTTATTTATTTATTTATTTATTTATTTATTTATTTATTTATTTATTTATTTATTTATTTATTTATTTATTTATTTATTTATTTATTTATTTATTTATTTATTTATTTATTTATTTATTTATTTATTTATTTATTTATTTATTTATTTATTTATTTATTTATTTATTTATTTATTTATTTATTTATTTATTTATTTATTTATTTATTTATTTATTTATTTATTTATTTATTTATTTATTTATTTATTTATTTATTTATTTATTTATTTATTTGTTTATTTATTTATTTATTTATTTATTTATTTATTTATTTATTTATTTATTTATTTATTTATTTATTTATTTATTTATTTATTTATTTATTTATTTATTTATTTATTTATTTATTTATTTATTTATTTATTTATTTATTTATTTATTTATTTATTTATTTATTTATTTATTTATTTATTTATTTATTTATTTATTTATTTATTTATTTATTTATTTATTTATTTATTTATTTATTTATTTATTTATTTATTTATTTATTTATTTATTTATTTATTTATTTGTTTATTTATTTATTTATTTATTTATTTATTTATTTATTTATTTATTTATTTATTTATTTATTTATTTATTTATTTATTTATTTATTTATTTATTTATTTATTTATTTATTTATTTATTTATTTATTTATTTATTTTGTCTATAGATATAATATCCTTACAGACAGTTCAAACAATATAATTAATATAGTAAATTCCAATAAAAATACAAAATTATTGATTATTTAACAGAACGATAATTTTAAGTTTAATAACATTTACATTTAAAGAAAAATCTATAATTTTATAAAATTTATTAAATTGACTGCACATTCTTCTAAATCAATCAGCATTCGCGTAATTTGATCTGAAGAATTTAATTGCTAGCAATTCAAAGCATCGAGATGGACGATGAGGAACATTAAACGAAATGTTATCGAGCAGGAAATTAGAACAAATATCACCATTAAATAAATTTAATATAAACGACGCATTCAACATTTTCCTTCGGCTTTCAAGAGTTGGAAGTTTGATTAGAGCAAGACGGCTAGTATATGACGAAAGATCTAATGGGTTCCACTGAAGACCACGGAGGCAGAATAACAAAAACTGCTTTTGTATCGATTCAATGTAGTTGTTATGAGTCACGTAAATGTGATCCCAAACTATCGACGTATATTCTAAGACAGGTCTGACGAGGGAAACATAAAGTTGCTTTGTAACATATGGGTCCTTAAATTCTTTTGCCCATCTTTTGATAAAACCAAGAATACAACGTGCTTTATTTACAGTTATGGAAATATGATTAATAAAGTTCAACTTAGCATCCAACAAAATACCAAGATCCAACACTGTAACACAATTTTCTAGCTGGTGGTTCCTCAAAGAATAATTTACTTTTATTTGATTTCCTCTGTAGAAGGACATATGTTTGCATTTTTTTTAAGTTAAGCACCATAAAATTTAAAGTACACCATGACTCAAATGAGTCCAAATCTTGTTGATGTAGACTGTGATCTGCATATTGATTAAAACTTAGGAAAATCTTTACATCGTCCGCATACATTAAAACGTTGGAAAATTTAATAACGTTAGGAAGATCATTTATAAAAAGAGTAAACAGCAATGGTCCAAGATGACTTCCTTGTGGCACTCCAGATAAGACGTCTATAGATTTAGATGTGACATTTTTAAAACGGACACATTGAGTTCGATTTAATAAATATGACTCAAACCATATGAGAGAGTTATATGAAAACCCCATTGTGTTAAGTTTCTTCAATAGCAGTTAATGGCTTACCTTATCAAACGCCTTGCTAAAATCGGTGTACACGATGTCAGTTTGTTTCCGTTGCACAAAACCTCGATTTGTAATGGATGTTAGTTGTAAAAGATTTGTTGTAGTAGAACAGCCTTTTCGAAAGCCATGTTGATAAGATGACAATAGAGATGATACATGATGAGAAATGCAATTCAATTCCTCGATAATTTCCAATGTCAGACTTAGTACCAGATTTGTAAAACGGAATAATAAAAGACTTTTTCCAGATACTAGGGAAATATCCATATTTAATTGACATGTTAAAGATGCATGTCAATGGTACGGCGAAAAATTCAGCACAGTTTATCAATATACATCTACGAATGTTGTCAGAACCACTTCTATACGAAAAATTAAATTTTTTAATGTTATATAAAATTGTGAAAATATTAAGGAATGGGATTGATATCATTTGATTAGCTGTTTGAGAACATGAAGAAATACAAGAACCATTAAGATTGGCATCAGAATAGGTCGTAAAAAAGAAGTCTGCAAAAATGTTACTTATGTTAAGGTCATCGCAGGATTCACAGTCCTTAAACTTCATTACTGTAGGAAATACGGTAGATTTTCTTTTAGAGTTTACAAAATTGTAGAATGATTTAGGATTATTTTTGAAATCAATTCTCGTTTTACGAAAGTAGTTAGTGTAACAATATTTATTTAACAACGCATTATACTCAGCACGAGTCGTTACATATTAAGTATAATCTATAAGTCGGCCAGTTTTTTTTTGTAATTTTTTCTTATTTTTGACTGAAGACAGGTATTTTGTGCTCCATGGAGGGCCACTAGGTTTGCGAAGAGACTTCTTAGGAATACACAATTACATAAGAGAATAAATTTTTGTATAAAAACGTTTTATTATTTCATCCAAAGTAATACTTGAGGGCAAAAATAATTCATCCCAGTTTATATCATCCAAAAGGTTTTTAAATAAATGGTAGTTTGTCTTTTTAAAGGACAGTACCTCATCGTTTAACTCAGTAAGTTGCGAGTGAGATGAAAAAGAAATTCGTAAGTTTACTTCTATAGTAGGGTGATGTTGATCTTCCGGAGTGGTAATTGGCTCAGAGCACTTAACAACGATATCCACATTGTAGAAACAAATATTTTTGTGTAGTCTATATGGATGGTGATGAAAGTTGCTAAAATGCATTTAAAATATTTTTTTTCTGTTTATGACATTTTGTGTTTACAACTCGGTGTTTGTTGTAATATTAAGAACACTTGTAATGTGTAATGGTAATGTGTATAGCTTAAATATATTTTAAATGCATACGATTGGCCGTTAAAGCATCTTTTCATAGATAAATATAATTTAAATACGACTTCAATTTTATAAAACTTAAATTTAATAAATTTGCCGTCTACTATCCTCGAGGGTCGCGTAGGATTCCCTGGAATAATTTTGTAATTATTCCTGCAAGTTTTAATTATGATTTCATTTTATGTTTTCTTCCGACAATATACTGCTCAACTGTATTCTTAACCCTTAGATGAAAAGTTTTGAAAAGTTAAGTGTATAATTTCTGTAAGTATATTACCCTTAATCGAATAAAATAAATTTGGAAGCAATTGGGTCACATGGGGCGACAGAAAACACCCCATTATAAAAAGTTCGATAAGTGCACCTTATGGTCTGGCTGGCCCATAAGTTACTTTTATGAATATGCATTGCCAAAGTTTACTTTGTGAAGTTTTTTAAGTATCTTATTCGGCGGCGCTGTTTTCGAGTTTGATTTGTTGTTGTTTTCACATATGTAAATCAAAAACTTTGCGAGAACGGCAAAGTCTATTCTTGCAAAGTCTGCGCTCGCGATCGTCTCTATATTTATTTCCAAGTTCAAGACTTTGCAAAGTAAAAGCAAAAGTCTAAAGCAGCGAATGCTTTGGTTTCTTCACCCATAGAAACCTGCACTAAATTATGCAATTTTAAAATCTACATCAGCGTAGTTATATTTATTTTGTTCTTATAAACTATAGTTTTATTTTTGAACAAGGACTAAAAAATTGAAAGTGATAAAGCTTCAGATTTAAATATTGTTGACATAGTAGTTAAGAAATCAGCAAAATTTAGCGTTTTACACCTGCTGAAAGACAAGCAGCTGAAAATATAACGATGGGATCTCTATGCAATAGCGATGATGATGTATAAGAGTACGCTACAAATGAAGAGGAGGATGATTATGAGCTTGGAAATGCTGCCATCGATTGTGCGTCTTATGAAGAAAATAATATATAGAACACGCTGAGGAGTTTGATGACAATGATAATGATGATGATATAGAAAAAAGGATGCTGGAAGTTGTGAGAAGTTTTTCAGCAAACCAGGCTTATTGTAGAAAGTTAAACCACCAAGAGGTGGTAGACAACTAGCACAAAATCTGACTGTTGCTATGAAAACTGATCCATATCGAAAATTTCTGCCAAATCCAATACAAATTTTTAAGGGAATTTTTACATCAGATATGGTGACTATCTTGGTCCATCCGTTGTGCGTTATTTGTAAAACTATTACAACAACGTAACGAAAAACTCGTTTTTGCTGTGCCTTCAAAATGGCAAAGAGACAAAAACATACATTTGCAATGATTTTTTAAAAGAATAATTTTAATATATTACATAATAGTCCCATAACTAAATAAATAGCAACAAAACAAGTACAAAATTTAGTTTAGTTTACTTATTTGGCTGGGGTTTTAATTGCGGTCTGGCCAGGTGCACTTAGTGGTGAAATAGTTGTAGAACATCCTAGGGTTAAGAATATGATTTATTTAATGGTAAAATGCCATTTCCGCTGAGCTTGGTATTAAATTCTTATAATAGTTAATTAATCCTAAGAATGCTTGTAGTAAACCACATCTCTTTGAAGAAAACTACCCGCTTCAGGCATGCCTGATGGTCCGTTAAGTTTCTTGCGTGGATTGCTATCTCATCCAAGAAGACGAAACAGTCGATTCCTTGAAGACCGGTTAATATTGAGTTCATTATCCTTTGAAATGTTGCTGGTGCCCCGGTTAAACCAAAAGGCGCTCGATTAAATTCAAAATGCCCTAAATTTGTGCTAAAGTCAGTCTTCTGGTTATCCTTCGGGTTCATTAAGACTTGATGGTATCCACTCGTCTAAAACTTTGTTTAATTTCTTGAAATCGGTATGGCGAAATATCTGGCAGGGATATTCATTACATACATCATTACCGATAGTAAGGCAGCCATTAGATCCCTGGAGAATGTGTTCATCACATCAAAAATTGTCCAAGAATGCCGGATATCTCTGGAGGAGATAGCGAGACATTCAATCATTGAATTTCAATGGTCACCCTCAAGTGGGTATCAGGACACAGGAACATACATGGAAACTGTATGGCGGACGCGTTGGCGCATGCAGGCTCCACTTTAAATCGAAACGATTCAACATATGACATAGATGTCTCTCTCTCATTGAGTAAGCAACTTATAACACACAAAATTTCACCTTATTACCAATCAGATGAAACTACCTGGAGGGAAACTAGGAAAATGTGGCCCATAATAGATGAAAAAGGGTCTAGGCCGACACTACAGCTGTCCAGACATCATGTCAGAGACCTAATCGCGGTAATAACTAGACACTGGCCTATTAGGAGGCACGCCCAAAGGTTAGGGCTCAATTACAATTACAATGTAGAAGCTGCGGCGATGAAGAAGAGGAAGAGTCGACGGAACATCTTCTCTGTCATTGTCCGTAATCCGATGATCGAAGACTTAAATTATTCCGTCAAAGAACCCTTAGGGACAAAACTTGTCTCTCTGATATTGATTTAAACAGGATCCACTCCTTTATTGCATCAACCGGGTGGCTGCGTGAGAATATCAGCACCCAGATAACATAGGACCCTTGGGAGACGGGGTACCATGTTGCACAACGGGAACTAATTGATGGACCCACGTGAGCTGTGCTTGATTACGACTGCCAATGGAACCTAATCTAACCTACCAACAATCACCAATTCCTTTCACTGCTTTTCCTTGGCCATTTGAGCACTAGAAGGATCGGTGAGTTCCAGGAGGATTGCCAGGCGATATTACAGCTTGTTGGCCTTATGGCTAAGATCAAAGTGTAGTCTAGGTCTCAAAACCAATCAATCAATGATTAAAACGAACTGAGTGATGGATTTTCCCCGCTCCACTAGTTGAGTTTAAATAAATGTGTTTGCTTTCACTTTTTTCTTTTGTTTAGTTTTGGCCGTCGCTGTTTTTGGCTATTAAACACACGAATTCCCGAGTCTTATCATCTTGATTATTTGAGTTTTATTTGTTGTTAAATAACTCAATAAAAAAAAAGAGAAAGGGTTCATTTGAAACTTAGGCACAAAAGCAATATTTTGAAATTTTTTTATTAAATGTAATTTAAAGTTCTTAATTGTAACTTAATTATGTTTATTTTCAAAAATTCAAAGAAATTTTTAAATTGATATTTTTCTTTTTTACTAATTTGTTAATTTTTAATAAATAAAAAATAGTTGTAATTACAAAATTAATTTTGCACAAAAAAATTACTTAAAGATATGCAACAGTTTGTTGCAGTCCAATGCTGAAACTCGCCCGCATTACCGTAACTGAAAAATTATTGACACACAAATACCATTTAGACATTGTTGATAGCGTATTTCCGTATTGTACAGTTGGTATCGTACATCTTTAAAGTCTGCCATTCATGTTTGTCAATACGGTCGTTTTCCACACAGGAAGTCTAACAATTGCCGGAAATCCAATTGCGTATGCTGTGATGCTTCATGTCTTTGCACTATTAAAACAAACAATGAATGCATCTTTTGCAAAGCGTAATATAACATACATACATGAATATGTATGTGTATATAGTCATTGATACATCTGTATTTTGTTTGATTTATCTCACAAAGTATACATTTGTAATCCTGTATTTGTATTTTTGTGTTTGCATCTGTGCAGCCATATGTACTCGTATGTAGAAATTTAATCGTATGTGTAACTTAATGTGATTTTAGAAATGTAATCAAACTTCAGCTTAAACTTGTTGAATAACTTTACACATAAACCCTTTTGACGGCGCAAATTGTGTTATTGTAAAAATATAAGAATACAGAAAGTGACAAAAATAAAAAATAATTTCAGATAATTCAGTTTAAAAATGTGTTTTTTCATTTATTGTTGTATTTATAACATTTTCAAATACATATTCTAATAGAGTAAAACTAAATTTTGTTTAATATTTTTTAACATAAAAATATATAACATTTCGTTAGCATTTCTGTTGGATGATTGCTCACTTTACTTTACTTCCATTTAGCTACTGATTGAATTGATTGACTTGAATGTGTATTTCAAGTGCACCCTAACGTGTTAAAGAAAAAAATATATATTAAAATAATAAAATTGATAAAACGAATTAAACTCCTTAGAAATATCTGACGTGTTTATATACTATATGATGTTCTGACGTCCATCCAAATTGCTTAAGTTAGTAATTTTCCCATACACTTTTACATGACCACAAGAGTTTCACTTTCGAAAATTTTTTCATTCAAAAAGAAGCATAAGTATTCGATTACATGTAATGTGTGTGAATTAATGTTTGTACTCATAGTTTGTGGTAAACTTAGAACATTATAGAGTCACTCTGGCATCGTTTTGGGATTACAAAATGTTTTGTGTGCTTTTGTTTGTACTTGTGGTTTCTAAGAAGCTGTCAGTATTATGCTTTTGTGTATATGTAAATTAGTTACCGTCATTGTTGGGCATGAAAATCTAACAATCAGAGCCACATATTTGCTACTAATTGACATGAGGCATTAACAGAAAAGAGCACTGCTTCAAAATTTTCAATTTTGATATGTTTGCAAATCAAAGCAATACAAGTAATATGTATGGACACTTAGAAATTTGTTCGGTTATTGTAGATTTTTTTTGTAAGTAATTAAATTCACTTGTGATAATTTCCATAAATGAAATATCTATATATATGTTGACTTTTATGTGTGAAATGCTGTTGCTAAGAATTATTTTTGTTTCTGGTTTAATTCAGGTATATCGAAAAGGTAATTTATTTTGTAATTGAGAATATTTGAAGAATAAAAAGTATGTTTATAGTCTTTGCAATGCAGGAATATTTAGTAGAAATTATACAGACTGGCTTTTTGCAAAATAAAAAGTAATATGCATTTCTAAGCAAATGATTGGATTTGTTTGAAATTTGATCTGCTGCTAATAGTGAAGGTATGTGCATGATAATAAGGTTGGATAATGTACATGTTGATGTCTTCTATTAAATTTTCTATCTGAATTTATATACAAATTTGATATCTACAAAAAATTGGCAGAATTAGTGTAAATAATATTGAAATACTTTAATTTTTTGCTTTTTATTAGTAGTTCAGTGGTAGTGAAAAACCAATTCCACTAAAAACTTGTATAGATGTATCAATTTGTGTCTCTATCAATAAACACTCAAATAGTGCGCAGTATTTGTTTAGCCAATTTTTGCAGAATTGGAATTTCTTTCGGGTTTTTCCAAAAACTTGAAATTTCTAGGTCGTGTTCGTCTGTGTGAACGCGAATGAAAAAACGAAAAAGAATTGCAGATGTTCTTCTTCCAAATGTTTGCCAGTCGAAACTCGGCCTTATACTGCTACTTTGACTCGTTCATTCACATCAGTAAATTAATGCATAACGGCAGAATGTGGCATTGCCACTTGTTTTATGTCTTCATGACAAAATTGAAAACCACGTACCTATTAAAAAAACAAGTAAGAGAGATATATTCGGCTGTGCCGAATCTTATATACCCTTCACTATAGTACGGAGTGACGAAAGAAGCCAGAATCACGAAAATTCACGCCCACGAAATACGAAAAATATTAAAAAAAAAGAACTTATATGGAAAAAAAATTACATTAAAGCAAAAAAAAAAAAAATTGGCACTATCCGTCTCACGGACGCAACCTCACGTGATGGAAATAAAAAATTAATCACGATCACGCATTGTTGGCTCTAATCTCTATTTCATAGTATAGGCTGATTTCATAAACACAGCTAGCAAAACAACACTGGAAGCTTGAGTTTACAAGGCATTCTCGTGTTGCCTTGTAAACTGTGTTTATGAAGTCAGCCATAAATTATGAATTTCGTAACAAATTTGTTACACTTTCTTGCCTAGAATGCATTATAAAAATATTAACATCCCCTTATTAGCACTTATATAATTTTTCACACATCCAAGAAGTGTTTCAACGTCTTTATCAAAAAGCCAGTGGTCTTCGACTAAACAAAGAAATGATTTGAAACGTTAGAAAAGATTTAATAATGAAGAAATTCTCCCAAAATTGATTAAAAAAACCGCAAACTATTACATAAATCTGTTAGTCTAATGATTAAAATGTTCCAATATTATCTTCATATTGAAAATAATTTAAAGCTATTAAACATTCTTAAAAAAGTAAAAGTAATAAAACTAACTAAAATGTATCAAAAATTAAAAAAAAAAATAAATTAATAAATGTTTGGTCAGGATTTGAAACCGTACCTTCTTACCCGGTGGCACGGTTTCGAATCCTGAACACAACGCAATGCTATTTTTTAGAATTTTCGATACATTTTAGTTGTTTTTATTACTTTTACTTTTTATTTGAAAAAGATTGTTCTACAATTTATTTAAAAAACCAGGCAAAATTTAATTTATAATATTTTTTTTAATTTTTGCGTTTTTTCCAATTTTATGAACGATAAGAGGTTTATTTTACAAAAATATCCAATATGTTATCAGATAGGATTTTGTACAGTGATAAAATAATTATATAATGAATTTAATAAGTTGTCGACATTTTTATTTGATATAATATAATATTAATAACAAAAATAAAAATAACTTGACGGTGTTAGAAAAAATTTTAAACTATAAAATATAACAACATATTTTAATTCATTATTTTAATTTAATTTTTTCTTTGAAACTCGTATGATGTACGTATGTATGTAAACTAGAGGTATTCTGATAGTTGTCTTTTTTAAATTTTGTTAACTTTTCCATTTACTTATCTGTATTGCGGTTGGACCAGACGATAAAGGTTTTGGTTCAATATAACCTGTATATTTATGATTAAGAAACAATGTAATTTCAACCACAGTTGATTTAAAAAATACGAATTCGGTAATTCATATTCAGCCTGCAAAGAAAACAGATGAATTTAATTAAAAACATTTTTTATTTAAATCTTCTTCTGCGTTTACTAAGTAACACAGAGATATAAATATGAAAAATTACGATAATGTCGCAAACAGAAAGCATTTTGCTCTCAAATCCAACCCATAATTCGGCTTATTTTCGTAATATTTAACCATTAATCCGCGTCCAATTCCGTAGTGCGTGCTATCGACACGCGATATTCCGCAAAACTATAATTTATTAGGTGTTTTTAATGAATGTAAGACCAGTTTATTTTATATGAATATGAAGAAATCAATTTTTTATCTCCTAAGATCTTAACTTATCATTTTGTATGTGTTGAATTGGGGAAAAATTGAAAATATGCAAAAAAAAATGAAATACAAATATGTATGCACATACTATTTTTGGAAATTTTCCCCAAACATTCCGATCTAAAAATCCAAAGTTCATATGTATGTATACTATAGGAACTGATTGTTTGAAAAATATTTGATGAATTGCGAACGATTCTAAGAATACATTTTAATTAAGCCCACATTAAATTATTCAATTGGATAATGCAATCTAGAAGCTAAATATAAATTTGTGGAAAGTAGGTATTTGCAATACTTTCATTCAAAATACAAATGCATTTTAAATTTTTATTCCAAATACAAAATAGTTTTTAATAAAAGTGTAATTTTCACAATGGAAATGATATTTTTTAAGTTTTTTTTAAATAAATTTTGGAAATAATTTCCAATATTGTAGTTGCAATTTTTAGAATATGCGCTTTTTTCGCGAGGTTTTCAATTTTTCGTTTCTTTGCTAATTACATTTTGAAGCTTGATATCAAATTAAATTCTTACATCAAACTTTGTTTTTATTTCATAGAAAAATGGCAATGAATTGAAGTGCTTTTGAAGATTAACTCACTGATGTTACAGAATGAAAGAAACATTTCTTATCAAATTCTAGCCGGGAAGAGATTTTTCTGCTTTGTTATGTGTTACTAAGTATCCAAACAACATTTTAATTGTCAAAAGATTTTTTGTCAATTTCCATCAAGAATTTGAAGGTTTAGTATTTTATAATAAATAAGACATATTATGTTCTTAAGCGCGTAAACTACTATGAAAAATACAACTGCTCTGGGGTACACAAGAAGCGCTCGTGACTACCAACCAGTAGGTTGTCAGATTGAATCCCAACGCAACTTTTTCAAAAAAAATTTAAAAGTAAAAGTATTTCGAATGCCATTTTTTTTGCTCATATGTTAGTCGTTAATGGACCGACTTCAATTATTTTCAGTCTAAACCTTCGTAGAACAAGAGATCTGCTTCATAAAATTGACAGTAGGACAGTTGGGGCCATAAAAAACAACAGAATAGGAAATATAACAAAAAAGTCTTTTGGCTATATCTCATTAATTATTGGACCGAGTTTTGTTATTTTTAAACCGCACAAATTTATGAAAAATTCCAAGAGAATGGTACAAAATTTATTTCTCTATGTTGTGTTTTGGCCTTAATTCTAACTACACCAAAATGTAGCTGACGGACAGACGGACAGACGGACAGACGCATAAAAATTTGTTATTTGAATTAACGACACCAAGCCCAGAAGTAATTAAATTATAGGCTCAATTGTAAACAGAAATTCCTGATGAAATCTTTCCCACATTTTCTTTTCTCCTATTCTGAATAAAAATTTCTTCATTTTACTTTTTAGTCCGTTTTTATAAAACGTGCAAAAAGGAGAAAAAAAGCTGAAAAGTAGATCTTCTAAATATATTCAAGTTTAAGTTTGCCTAAAAAAATCCATCACAAAATAGAAGGGAGTTTGACTTAATTGGAGAAATTTTTCTCGAGAAAAACCTTTCCTCTTAAAACAAATTCCTAGCGAATATTTATAATTGGGCTTATATTTTTTGTTTTATAAAAAAGAAAAAAATTAAGCTGCAAGTACTTTTTGTCTGCCAGGGTCGAGACAGAAATCGAACCTATCAAACCTAATCAAAGTAAAACTAAATTTCATTTTTAGAAGTGAATGAACAGAATCCAGAATAATACGGAAATATCTCGAGCATATTATTAAGTTCATGAACAAATTTATTTAGTTCTTTGTTAAAATATAAATATTCTAAATTATATTAAAAGATTTCTCTTTCATATTTTAATATTTCAAAAATCACGTCCATGTGATGTGCTTTTGTATATATGTACGTTGGCGTCGACATAATACATTATTTTACATTGACACGTAAAGTATCATTTGTTTTACGAAATGGTCATAAATTCTCACAAATCCACATCAAGGTAATCTTCATGTAGCCGTATAAGTATGTCTGTTTTTATGTAGATATACGTAAACAATGTCGTCCTGCCGTTAAGCCTTTGTGTCTCTATAGATTTAGCAGGCTGATTTCTTTATATCTGAATATTTTCATAAATTATAAGTATAAGTTATTTTTACGTGTGCATACATATGTACATACTAAAAGAGTAACAACACAACATCAAAAATCCGATTGACATACATCCATACATATAATGAGCATATTTCATACCAAATGTGGTTTGTTGGTTGCCATAACAGGACATATTAGGCCAACGGAATCTAAAAGCTTACATTACAAATGGCGCTTTCATTTTTACCATTTCTACAATCATTTATCGTGAAGTTTGAATTCATGATTACATGGACACAATCAAGAATTTGACGATCATGAAATAAACGTTGTTCGAGCATAAAAAAGAGGTTAATTGATACGTTTATCACTGGAAAAATCTTTACCGCAGACATATCATAACAATTTGTACATATTTATTAAATAACCAGCGATATGTAGACAAGAGAGAAATAAGTAAACATGAAAAATAATTATGAATGAAATAAAAGAACATAAGGTTTCAGGATATAAAATTTATTTATATATTACTCACAAACCCCTTTCCGATTTTCCTTTCCGTACAATATCACATATCCAAAAAAAAACCTTTTAGTTGTGCTTTAGCGGTTTTATTTCTAATACTATTTCGTTTATAAACATATACAGATATCAGTGGTCTTATTTTGACCACATGAAAACTATTTAATTAATAATTTTTCTCGTTTTTTCGTTAAGATTGTGTTTTGAGCAATATATGTAATATTGGATGTGGGTGGCTGCGCCCACTTCAAATTGAACTTATAACTAAGAGTTTCTGCAACACTGCTTTTACAATTGACAATGTTGTTATGACAATGAAGAACACGTATTAGAAATAAAAAATTTTGTAAATTGTCTTCGTAACGTAATAGCGCTGGCAATAATTATGACAATTAATTTTAAGTTAGAGCAGCATGTGCTTTACGCATGCAGCATAGTATCTTTCGTTATTACAAGTTTTTTTTTTATATTTGGTTTATTTTTCTTTTTTTATGCATATGCTAAATCACTGTTCCATTTACTGTCTTCAAAATATTAAAGGAGTAGTCATGCAAGAATTGAAAAAGTGTGCATGTAAAAGCGCTATTATCATGACAGCATTGTCGGGAGTAAGCGTTTAGTAAGTGTCACACAAAACTTTACTTTTATAAACTTCTTTACACGTTGTCTAATGTTCCCAGTAAAATAAAATAAATAGTGTTTATAAGTTTTAAAATCAATGAACGGTGATATCTTTTAGCTTTCCAGTGCCATTTATTTAAAAAAGCAATTTTACTTACAGTAAAGTGTTCTACAAAGCCATCCAGTTGTTTCTGCGTTATGCGTGTTCAGACAGATAGACAGATATAAAGACGGACGGGCAGACAGAGGGATAGAGAAAATGGAGTTTCCGGATTGGCAACATAAGCTGCAAAATTTGTACTTCTCCATTTTGATTTGAACATAGAGGTGGTCAAAATATCGCCTGCATGCTGCACTTTCACAAGTTGTTTTTATATTAGACACTTCTTTTATTTTATTTTTCTTGTTGATTATTTGTTAGTAATATTTTATATCCTTTTGTATACCAACACACTTATTGTAATCAGAGCTGTATCCTGAATCGCTAATTGATTCAGCTTCAGCTTCAGCTTTTTTTAATTATCCTCTAGAGATTTTTGCATTTTTATTAAAATTCAATGACGTCTAAAAAAAGCTTAATAAAAAATTATTAGGAAGTTATTACATTAATGTAAAAAATGTACTAAAATATTTGCGTAAACGTTTAAAAAGAAAATTACTATTTTCAAATACATACGAGGGTATGGAAACTACCTAAGTAGGAAAAAAACATTTTTTTTTCAAAAACCATTTATTTCTCAACATAGCCTCCTTTAAGCTCAATCAGTTAGTCCAACGGTTCTCCAGTTTTTGTATCCCTTCCAAAAAATAGGATTGTTCGAGGTCCTTAAAATAGGCATTTGTTTGGTCAATAATTTCATCGTTGGAGCTAAATCTCTTTCCACTGAGCCATTTCTTTAGGTTTGGAAATAGGAAGTAGTCACTAGGGGATTAATCTGGAGAATATGGCGGATGAGGAACCAATTCGTAGCCCAATTCATAAAGCTTTGCCATTCAGACTGCACACGTCACACGTTGACGTTTATGGTTAATTGAGAGCAAGCGCGGCACCCATCTTGCCGATAGCTTTTTCATATGCAAATTTTCATGTAAAATGTTGAACACACGTTCATATGATATGTTTACTATTTCAACAATCTCACGTAACTTGACTCGGCGATCATTCATAACGATATCGAGGATTTTCTGGATATTTTCTTCAGTAACCACCTCTTTTGGCTTTCCTATTGATGGTATTGTTGCAGTGCTTGTTCGGCCGCGTTTAAATTCAGTAATTCAATATCCTTCACAGAATGAAAGCGTATCACAATGTACATATGTTGATTTCTGTGCTGTTGTGGCAAATTTTTTCTCTGTCTAGCGTGGCTCTTATTAGGTTTTCAAATTGATCGAATTCCAGTTGATTTTTTGATGATACATAACCAGGGCATCGGCTTGCAGACATTATTTCGCATACCTTCGATTTTACCTTGGAGTATGAGTTGAAGTTAACATTTTGCTTATTGGATCATACAGTCAAAATGTAGTTTTTTTCGTATTTTAATGTAAGAAATTAAGTGACGTTGTGTATTATGAAAATTAATATTGCTGTCAATTGCAAGGCTTCATACAATTTGTTTATTTGAAGCTCTAGCAGTGCATTTCATTTCCGTATGCGCAGACCAATCTGTTTAATATTTGAACTTGTTTGTACTATCTTAATATTATTAATGTTGACCTTTAAGCCGTAAGCATTATCCGAGTGCACTTACTGTCTTTTGTCAATATCTATTCGAGTGTTCAATCTTATCAATGCTTTTTCATAATCTATAACGCAAAAGAATAAACCCTTGCTAACATCCATAAAGTTTTTCACTAGCTTTTATATATAAAATAAGTCCAGCCTAGGAAGTGGACTGCTTAATTCCCATATACGATTTATGTGGCTTATCAGACTAATTCATTTACATTCATTTAAAATGGATTTCGGTCAAATATTTTGCTAAATTCTAGTGCTATAAAGGTTTATCCATTTAATGGTTTTAAAACCGCCAGTCTTACAAAGCTGCCAGTTATTAAATAACTATCATCTGAAGTGAAAGGTTTGCCTCTTAGCAACAGAAATACGCGTCAAAATAGTGAAAGCTTATTACAAATGTGGTGGTTCAAACATGGAAACTTTTCGAGCATTACGGGGTAATTATGGTCATCATAATCGACCTACTGAGAGCGTTATAATTGTGGTCAGGTCTGTGCATGATCTCAATGTGCGCGCTGATGAAAATTTCGCTTCCATTAGTGAAGGCGGATAATCCGGATTTGTCGAATCCACGGGGTTTTCAGCAATCGGGAATATCTTACGGTTCCTAATGGCGTATTTTGGGTTTGGATTACCACCTCCATTTATATAAAGTCCAATTCATGCAACAATTAAAGCTGACTGACCATGCACAACGCCGTATATATCCCAATTGGGTGCTCGAGCAAACGGCATTCAATAGATACTGATTTTTCGAAACAAATTCTCTTCAGCGATGAAGCTGATTTCTCACACGCTTATTATGACAACAAACAAAATTGTTAAATATGGGTTTTGGAGAACCCAGAAGTAATTGTGGGAAAGCCTTTGCATCTGAAAAAATTACTGTTTGCTGACCACTATGATCTGAAAGTGTCATTGGCCCTTATTTTTTCACGAAAATTACGCTGGAAAAACCATTACTGTCAATTCAGAGTGTTTTGGCCGCTTGACAGCCGTCTTTTTTCCGCCTGCAAATGAAAATTTTAAGCTGGACGAGATATGGTTTTAACAAAGACGGTGCCATCAAGCATACAACACGGCCTATTTTGACTTTATTACATGAGAAGTTTCAAGAACGCGTAATTTCAAAAACCATGTCTACACGGATAATTTGAAAACCAGCATTTATCGATTTATTGCCAAAGTACAGCCAAAAAATTGCGAAAAAGTAGTCGAAGTTTCTTCAAAAGGATGAACTGCTAGAACCTAGAGGCGGTCCACAGGGGCGAAAATGCTGTCCAAAAAGGCAAAAATGAATTTTAAAAACTAAGTACGCAGAACAAAATTGTACATCATATTGTAAATTTTTAAGACTTTATGTTGTGATTTGTAGCTTTGACACACTGCTAAAGTCAGGAAAGTGAAGAAAATTACATGCGTTTTTAATTTAATCTAATTTATTTTGAGCACTAGGTCAATATTTTAAAATAAAATACATGAATTATAAAAAAATACATGAATAAGAATAATGGGTTTTTAATGTTTTTTTCGGTTTCATTTTTTCCATCACAAATTTTTTTACTTACATTCAACAAGTTGTGTTTAGTTCCGCAGCGGATCAAGAGAGTTGTGCGCTTTTACTTATATTCTAATGCAACGCCGTTTTGTTAGGTGGCGACTGCAAATTAATTTGTTAAATTTCGCTTTAGTAATACGATAAAGTAACGAAAGTAAATAAATAAAATAAAAATATTAATTTAATTAAATATAGATCTGTTTATTACGGTGTCTATTTATATTAATTACTTAATTAGTTCAATATACGGTATAAAGATTTTTTTAAAAATAGTGCCGGCTCAGCGTTGAATTATAAACTGTTATCGGCGCAGGTTTATAATTTTATTGCAATGTTTTGTTGTGTGTTTTTATGTTGTGTATATTAAATTTGTGGTGCAGATTTTAAAACAAAAATGAAAAATTCCAGCCAAGAAAAACTCCATTGCAGAATCTGTGTTGTCCCTACTTTTTAGTATAAGCTAAACTAATTAATTTAGCAAATTTAAATTATATCTTTTGCAGCTTTTTATTTCTTTTCAATTCTTTACATTAATCAGCTGTTCGTGATCTAATTATTCAATAAGCCGTTTCTAAGACGTAACTGTTGAGCTCAACAGTTGACAAGAGTTTCACAATAGTTGAGCTCAACAGTTACGTCTTATGAACGCGCCCATTGATTTCACTGAAATATTTGAGCAAAAGCTATTTTTGATATTAAAAAAAATTATCTTGAGTATTAAAGTTAAAGCAATTCGTTTAAAAATTGAAAGAAGTTTGAATTTATTGGAAAAAAAGAAAAAGGCTTTTAATAGTGAAGGTAGCAAATGCATAAATTGTGTTTTAGACCACAAAAAAATATAATCTCTAATTTTACAGCAAAAAAAAGTTTGCGCAAGTTTGCGCACTTTTTTTAATTTCAAATTTATTTATTTTTTGCTCATCAGGCACTTTCTCAAATACTTTATTGACATCATAATATTTTGTGTCTGTCAAATTATTAACACTTCACAATTTTATTGCCTGTTCATAAATATGATTTTGCAAATTCTCTATTATTATCGGTAATATTTATAATGGAACGTCCCACACCCCAATTAAACAGGATAGGATCCAAAAATCTGCCACTATATTTTTTTATATCAAATGACATTAAATTTCGTACATTATGGCAAGGACCAAGCATTTTAATTAAATAAAAGATTCATGAAAGTCATAGCTTTATGTCTCTTTTATTTAACTTTACTATTGAAACCGAAAAATGGATAACAATGTAAGATAATTTTCATCTACGAGTATAAGTTTAGTTATTTTTTGTTGGGTAAATTGTGCAAAAATTATTTCCAGTTGAATTTTATTGGCAGGAGGCGCTCATTCGCGTTCTAAGTGAAAAAGAAACTGATTTTAGTTTTTCTGAGCATTGTTCTAAGTGATCGCTAAGGTAGAGCGATAGCTTCAACCAAAATATAAAAGAAGAACGCGGTTGCAGAGTAACAATCAAAACTGATCCTTTTCCAAGGCAAATCAATACTTAACACAAAAATTGCTTTCTCAAACAATGCAATGAAATTTTTAAACAATTATGACGCATTATTGTTTCATTTGCTGTGCGTTGCATATAAAAACCATGGAGAAGTTTGACAATTCTTATACACTTACAAGCCTTGCACTGCAGATATGCAGTGATAATGTTGTCAAAAAAAGGCAAAGACATTTTGATGTCTATATATTCCAGTGTTGCTTTGTAAATTGCGTTTATGAAATCAGCTACTGCCATTGCGAATATTAAAATCAATTCATGTACATTATTTTTAAAGAAAATTATCGAATAATTCTGAAACTGTTCACCTGGCATTATGACAAATTGACAGCAAATATGTAAGTAAAACTGAACTACGAAAGCCATCGCAATTTAGCAAAAAAACTAAAGAAGGTCGATATCGATGAACAGCTGTTTCAAAATATTTCTTAAAGACAATTTCACAGTATACAATTTTAAAAAAAAAACTTTTAAAAAGTTTTTTTTTGCTTAAATTCTAATAAAAAATACATGTCTTGTAATACAAATAAAATATATATATATGTGCCATAACTTGGTATGACTTGTCAAAAGTGTTCAACAAAAATGATTCTGCACCATCTTCTGTCTACAGAAAAATAAAGAAATTCTTTTTTTTATATGTAATATTTATTTAAATCAATAGTTTTTCATACTACGTTTACAGTCATGGGTATAATTACATATCGTTGTCTTAGAGTATAAAACTGGTAGCTAACTGCCAGAGTAGTTGATAACGCAAACTAGGAATATATAATAATTTTTTCTTTGTAGACTAGGAAATTATTCAACATTAAGTTAGCATACTTTATAAAACTCTGCAGTAATGAAATATCTTCAGCCTTGAAGTTAGCATAAGTGACGAAATTGAAAGCCTCTTAACGAATTTGTTTTTTGCAATTTCATATTGATAATCGCTGTAGAGTGTAGTCTTAACTCAATTCTTTAATAACAAATTATATGGTAAAACTTCTTCAGATTTGGCTCAATTTAATTATTTTGCCAACTTCATATCAATTTTTTCGATGTCCATGGGGTCCCTTGTATTTTTGTATTCAATTTATTTTTCTTACGAAAACCTAAATTTTAAGAGATACTACACTTAAACAAGAATCATGTGACATAAACATAGGTGGACTATAGATATTAATTGATTATATGTAAATTGATGTTTCAAAAAGCCACATCGAATCAGTTCAAAACTTGTAAGATCTTCAATGCTTTGCAAAACTGTTGTTTCAAGTGTACCTTTATGTATTTCATTTGTGGTACATACAAATATTTATTCATACACGAATCTCAAGTTTAAAATCTATGGATATGAAAGCTAAAAGAACGACAAGTCTTGTTTATAAATGTCACAATGAAATGTAACATTTTTAATATAGTTGCAATAAGGAAAAAAGTAAATAAATAAAATAGATATAAATCATATTCTTAAGACATTTTAGTAGTTCATACCTACATATATTGCTTTTAATATGGGAAACTTTTCGAAAAAATTCTATGAAATGTATACCTGCAGAAAAAAAGAAAAAAATAGAGCTACACATTAAAATTTAAAAAGAAAAAGGGGTTTTGTATATTTTTGCTAAAGAAATGCACATCCTTTTAACCAACATCTTGTTAAAGTCATTCATTCATTCATTCATTCAGTTATTCACTTGCATTGTGAATATGTGTTCGTATAGTAAATAAATATCGGTTTTTGTGTATGGATCGATAACAACAATTCAATCAAAATGACAATACAATTCATGCAAAGAGGCATGCCAATATATTAAAAGCACTCAGAAAATTTTTTAAAGAATAATTTTAAAAAACTTCCTGCTGCTTAGTCACTTTACCCTCTTACCAAATATTAAAATAAGATAAAAATTTCTATTATATTTTTTGTTAGTCTCTTAATATTTATTAAGAAATAATATTTTTTGAATATTTACATTTCTTTCAGTGCATTTTTACACACACACACACACATAGATATGTATTATGTACATGCCAACAATTTTATGAACATCTTGCTGTAAAATGTTGTATTCGTATATGTTGTTTTTGTTGTTATTTTAAATTGGATGGCACATAGTGTGTGTCCTGTGTGTGTCCTGATGACGGCAGTGTATTGTAAAATTTTATGTTGTGAATCAATCCGATTTTTTATGTGAGACAATAAATTTTCGTCTTTATTCACTCAATAAACTATTGCAGCAGCAAGAAACAACTACTGCAAGAATAAAAACAAAAAAAAAAACGTGAATGTCATTGTTCACTTAACAGGATAAAGTGCATGAACATGTAGGATATTGGCCAAAGGTAAAGCTATTTTTCCTACTTTTGCATATTTTAAGAGAGCAGATCCAAATCTTAATTAAAAATTAATTCAGCTTAATAAAAATTATTTAGCAATATTTGAATGGCATTAATTTTTTATTTTATATGTATATAAAGTTTGCAAGCAGGTGCTATTTTAAGCTCACCTACAGAACATTGTATTCAATTTTGCTATTGATATAAAAATGTTCCTGACTTTCATGCAGCACTAGTGCCATTTTCTTTTCTAAAAAATTTAACATTTCTTATTTTTTTTTTTTTTGATTATTGTAAACAAATGTTTATTTACACAATTTTATATATCCCTGAAGAAGCCACACAGAGAAGTGGCGAAATATCGGTTTTTTAATAAAAATTTTGTTAACGTTTTTTAAAAAAAATTGACATAGTGCTCAAAATAAACTAGATTAGTAAAAAAACAAAAGGTCGGAAAAATATATAGGAATAATTTCTTATACTTTTTATAAAAAAATCGGAATTCAATGTTTTCTTAAGACAAAACATTTGCCTCGTAACTGATGATATAATAATTTCTTATAAACTCATTATTCTGTGATACATGTGTATCATATTTAATATTTGAAATGGATAGGTTGCAATTAATTGCTTTTATGGTAGCTCTTCTGTTAGGTTAACAGGTTGCCAGTGAAAAAGAAGAGAAAGAGTACCAGTCCACTTGGGTCCAAAGTAATTATGATCCCTTTGTGTTTACTTGAGGAAAGAGGGAAAAATAAAACATAAGATAATGAAAGAAATTGAGTTAATGTGGTAGAAGTGGTAAAGAGGAGAGCAGATTCGGGAAGTCAATGAAGAAGTACAGAGAGTTTGACGGCTAGCAGTAAAGAGGGAAGAAGACAGATGTATATTCCGTGTAGGAGGGATCATATAGTCTACTACCAAGGGGGAGTCAGCGAGAGAACCAACCTTTCGGTAAAGTTTCAATTATATAGATTTCATTTGTAAAATAAGGAGTCATTATTAGATTATTTTCTGTGCTTTGTGTACACCTTAAGATGTTATTTCTAATTAGGATTATTATAAAGTTATCTATTCTTATTATATTAGATTTGTTGTATAACTTCCTATCAGGTACATATTTAGTATATTCACTAGTGATTTGTATAATGATGTACATGCTCTTAGATATTTTCTTTCAAAGATTCACATTTTTTCGATGTTGGAAGGTGAAATGTTAAATAACTATATGTAATTATGGGCCTGATAAGGGACTGATAAAATATTATTTTTATTTTTGTGCTAACGAACTTATTATAAAAAAGTGGATGGTATAAGAAAAACGCATTGCTGGGTTTTGTGAGGGATTCTTTAATATGTTGGCTATAATATAAAAATTTGCCCAAAAATATACCTAAATATTTTACTACTTCTTTTATTGGGATATCTTTTATTGGGATAGATTTTATTCCGAAGTCTTTCCAGGTTTTCATTATATTATAGTTACATTTGTTAACCGGTCGTCTAATTTTTGATTCACACTTTAATGTATTTATTTTCATATTCCAATCTTTTGAATACTGTTCTACATTATTAAAGCGCTCTTGAAGGTTTTGATCAATTTTATTTATTTTGTCGTCAGCATGATATATAATAATATCATCCGAAAATGCAATAATATTGTCTAATTGTGTCAACAAGTCTAATAAGTACAAATTTAATAAAATTGGCGAATTTTCGTATCCCTGTTGTAATTCATTAATTCTATTAAACTCCCTACTACTTGTTAATTCCTTGTTGTAAACAACGAAGTTCTTTTCATTCAACATATTTTGTATTAGTATAATTTGATTTAGAGAAAATTTGTATTTAAACACTTTAAATATTATACTTGGGATCCGTATGTCTTCCATCCTGCCAGCGCTTATTAATCGTTAATAAACTACAAGTCCAATAAGCAATTACATATCGTTTAGTGGTTGCTGCCATTGATACTCTTGGAACCAAAACTAAAACCATAGCAACGTTTTTTAACCTGACCAAAAGTCTAATAATAATTATTAGGATTATTCTGTTAGTGTACAGCAGGATGATTGAAAAATAAGGACAACATCGAATTAAAAATAATGAAAACAAAAATCATGAAAACTTTTTTAAATAATTAAAATCTTGATTTAATTATTGGAATATACGATGATTGATTTAACTATTGGATTATGGCAGTCCACCGTCTGGGGCGCGAACAATTTTTTAGATCTCCTAAAATTATACAAATAATAAAACATGTGTATTTCTTTAAGTTACATCAACTACTGCATGTTTTTATAAAACGAAAACACAATTTCGGGTGAAGATTTATATTGCAAGGAACAATATAATAATAAAATTTATTGTTTGTCTAATAAAATTTACCAGAAAATTTTCAAATATATTTTGGTATGAGTTTTCATACATTCGTTTTCGACCTTGATTTTATTTAATTATTCGCAAATATCTTTCGTATTATATTTGCGAAATATTTTGTAAAATCAGCTTATTATTTCTTAAGAGTAGTTTTTATTTACTAAACGGACAAACATGAATGTTTTTCTTGTACCCTTCATGGAAACCGAAATACACACATATTATTAATTTGTTTTTAAGTATTTTTTTAACAAAATTAAAAACATTTTTAAATATTCAAACATAATCCAAATTAGTTAATTTGCAATATTGACATTTAACTTTAAGAATATTAAAAAACCTGTCATCAATTATGAAAAAATAATATTTTTTTTATATATTTCTAGTGTATTTTCATTAAAACTTGTCATGCCTTTTCACCATCACAAATTTGATTTTTTAGTTACAATATGTAAACACACAAAAAAATAATAATTTCAAAGTCAGAGACTCTGTACAGCATGAGTACATGAACATGAACATCTTTCGGGCTAAGATATCCTTTAGGAGTTTTAACATAGAATGTTGTATTATTATAACCATTCATCTATTCGTCAAAAATTATTTTAAATAAGCTTTAAAAATTGTGAAATTCAGCTATAAATAAAGGTGAAGATCCTAGGCATTTCCCAAACATTTGATTAAAACTAAGAATGGTTTTATACATATTTAAAAGGATCAGATTTTAAAAATATCACTGATAAAGTTTGAAATTGATTGATAAATGGGATAATTTTGCGCGACGAACGCTGCATTCGTATGCGTTTTCACATAGCTTCAACTTATGCATGGTGCTTATTGGGATATAAGTGTACTTTCGAATGGTATAAAAAATAATTTTTATCCGGTATTTTTTGCGAAATAATTGATCACAAAATTTTGTGACGAACGCTACAAAAATATGAAAGTAACTTTGATAATTAAAGTGTGTTTTCGTCATTTTTTTAGTGAATTTTGCATAATAAAAGAGAACTGAATATCATAGAATTCTAAAATAACTTATTTGCTGCTAAACAATTTTGTCGTTTTTTATAAAAAGACGTGAACCCTTTGCGACGCAGGTTACAGTTTTCTATTCTATTCTATATTCTATTCTGAAATATTTATCTAATTTTAATGTTTCCAAAATAGTAAACACAAATTTTTTTACAACAATTGACGTGAATTTAATGAATAAATACATGGCTTTCAACCGAGCCAACTTCATTAACACTAAAGTAAAGATATGAATACCTAAAAATTGTTAATTTCTTGTATGAAATTAGAAGAGCTGATGTAGGGTAGGATTTTGTAATAATATGTGCATTAAAGCTTATCGAAATACATTTTTTATTTATAAAAATATATATCTAGTCTAGTGCCGTTTTCTTTTCTGAAAAAATTTAACATTTATTTTATTTTTTATCAAAAAATTACTACTTAACGTTTTCTTAAGACGACAATTTTGCATCGTAAGTGATTGTATTATAATTTCTACTACACTCACCATTTAAAAAAATCATTATATTGCAAATTTTCAATAAAAAGGTCAAGAAATGTTGCACCTATTTTAGAAAAGAAAACGCCATAATATTCCTTAAAAAAAGATTAAAAATAAGTTGGATAAATTAAAAAAAACTTTGGTTTGTGGACTGTTTTAGGTATTTGCCCATATGTATGTAGTTAGTATATGTACTTTTTCATTATCACATACAAAAGAAATTTTTATAATATATAAAAGTAGCAAATTTTATACTGTATGGGTCACACCTAATAAGTAAGTCTTAAATAAATTTTAAAAATATGCCCATATGTTTAGCGTTGTTTGGTTTCAAGTAAGTATATAAACTGCTATGTACATAAACATTAAATACAATATCGATCAATTCATAGTGCTAAAAAACAGAAATTTTTTAATATTCATTCAAAGAATCCGCGTCAGTTTCTGATGTAATTGAATAATCTTCCACGGCTTCTAAAATCTTTTTTTATTACAATTAATATTTTATTTATAAAGCAGATTTAATCTCGTTGATAAAATATTTTTTCTCGAATACAATATTATAAATTTATACCTGTGCAATATAAATATAAGAGTGAATATTTCTGTATTGCGGTGAATCCTTTTAACCGAAAGCAACCATTCAATCATATGTTTGTCTCTATAAAAAATTCTACCATATCACTATCAAACAATAAAATGACAACAAAAACATCATCAAAATCTAAAACATCATAATCGTTTTTAGAACTGTATTATGTAGTATTTTCGTTTTGAAATAGGAAGGCTAACTCCAAGATAAACCAAAGTATATCGAATAAATCTTCAAGTAAATAACATTCACTTTATTGAAAACTTCTTAATACAATGTTATTAAAAAAATATTCGTTCTTATTTTCCAATTTAGTAAATATGGATATTTTGATATAAAAATTTTATAAAATTTAGCTATTTAAAATAAAAAATTTTCATTGATTTCCTTAATTGTATTTAATTAAATATATGCTTTTTGCAGAATGTCCGAAAAATTATATTTTTAAAACTGAAGTTCCATAATTATTTACAATTTTCGATTTTATTCGTTTCAGTTTACAAATTTGGGCACCTTATTCAATATGTTTGTTTTCTTGTTCATTTCATCGTTCTTATTTATTTATTTTTTGATTTTATTATTTGTATTTTTAAATGCACGTACCTGTCGTTCAATCATACAAGAAGTCTTTCATCATTTCCCTTCTTGCAGCAACAAAGTAAAAAAATTACAAGAAAATGAAATAAAATACAATGAAATAAAGTGATGTTCATTTCATAAGAAGCATTGAGTTTTTGAAGGTATGTATGTGAGTAAGTGTACGAATGCGTATAGATGTAGGTGACTCCGAGATTTTATATGTAATATGACACGGTGTTTGTGTTTGTTGCAGATGAAATTATTTCCCTTTGAAAAGAATCAATCAATATGTGCAAATGCTTGCATTTCTTTGAAAATATTTTTCAGCATTTCTACATAGTCATTCTAATAAATTTGCCTGTGTTGCAAGGAAATATTATTCTGCTGGCATTTGTAATTCCTTTATCCGCTCTGCAAAAATTGCATTTGGAATTATAATTTAAATCTAACTAAAATATTAAATATTTAATTTTAATGAAAAATAACTGCGTTCAATTATTAAGCTGTAAAGTCTGTATGTAAAATATCTTAACTTTTGAAAAACAATTTTTTTGCGAAATTAGTTGTTATTATTACGAAACTATTTACATTTATTAAATTTATTATACGAGACATGTCTCGACATCTTATTTTACAGAATTTCAAAAAGATTTATTTGTTCAGGGTTTTTAGCGAACAAAACTTTTCGAAACTATCTATATACATATTTAACAATTTGTTAAATTGGGCGAATCGGTATGCTAATGTGCTGACATATCCTTTTTGTGGGCTGTATTGCCAATAAGGACTGGACAACTTAAATACTATGGCATAAGTCAAAGTAAATAAATCAATATTGTATGAACACAACATGACGAACGACGAATTTTTGTTATCGAAGATACACGTAATCAGTACGTCGACTAAAATTCATCGTGCAATAGTTTATTTCTATTTCTTATGTCGACAAAATAACAACTAAATTGATACATATCTAGTGCTCGGTTTTCTTTTTAATTTTTCAAATGTTTTGGTAAATAGAGTTATTTTTTAATTAAACTGATTAAATATCACAAAAAATTTAAAGAATTTGTTTCGTAAAAACTTGCTAACATAGAATACTTTTGCAAGTCACATTTGGGACAATGCTGCAAAAACACATTTGAAGAAATCACAAATCAATTAAAATAAAGGTTTTAAAATCAATAATAACAAAAATTGAAGACATTCAACTGAACATAAATAAAAAAATTTAAGACATTCAACTGAACTTCTCCACAACAAAACTGGATATGAACTAACTATAGACTTCATCAAAGAACTTAACATTAAATTCCTTGAATTCGTACGAAATTCTCCTGATATGGGAATGCATACAATAATTGTATTTGCAGTTCCGAAAGAGAAATGATTTAAATTGAAAATGCGATAATTTTATTGTGTACCCGTACATTTTCTAACTATTTCAACTTCTCTCTTTTCATATAAAGATTTTTCTTATATTCCATTGAACAATGTCATGATTAATAAATTACTATCAAGATCTTTTGTTATCAGAATTATTCGTTGTAGTATCTATAGATAAAGTACCGAAAATTTTAAATTTATAAAATAAGTATAAATTTATAAATGAAAAAAAATTGTAACATCGAAAATATAGTAGACTATGTTAATATCTACCAATCCGTTAAGAGGGGCATAATGTTGAAAAAATCACGTTAATGATTGATAGGTGCTAAATGGTTAAGAGGGCAAAAATCTTTAAAAAAAATTGCACCAATTGCAAAAATGGTGGGAAATCGCAAAAATTGCAAATTGGAAACGAGACATAAAATTTATAAAAAATCGTTAAAACTGAGAGGAATGCCAAGTACACATTAAAACTAGCGGAAATAAAAATGAAAAATTCGCATAAATTGCAAATTCGCAACGAATTGCAAATTTTTAAATAAAAAAACATTGCTTCCTACATAAAAGTCAAAAAGTTTGTTTCCAATTTTTTAGTTTTTTCTGCAGAAATTGTACCGATGAAAAATATTTTTTATTAGTGAAATTAGCAACAAGGAAGTGAAAGAAAGTGTGATTTGTATAACATTGCATCCGAAAAAAAAATCCTAAGAAAATCAGAGATTTAATATAGAATTGTATGTTGGTCAAATATTGATTGTGTTTCATTTGAGGAATTTACGCAACGAATTTTAGCTGATACGTTCGACACGCTGCGCGAAGGTTGTCATTCGACCCGGCTGTGTTTATACCATAAAGCATACACTATTTCAATATCCTTCTCTTTTTTAATTAGCACATTACAACACATGATTTTTGGACTCGATTCTTGGAATTGCACAGCGTGCTCAAGCCATGTTCAGGGAAATGTGAAATCGGCTACGACTATTACGAATATTGGCTGTATTCAAATTAAAAAAAAATAATAAAAAATAAAAAACTAAAAATAAATAAAAACAATATTGTAAAACAGGTTTTCTAAATTTTTACCTTCAATAAAGGCTGTCGTTCGAATAAAAATTATTCGAACAATTCGAAAATTTTTTTTCATTTTTGTTCGGACGAATAAACATTTTTCAATTTCGAATAAAGAACTATTCGAATAATTTTTTCGAATATTTTATTTCGAATAATCGAATATTCGACATATTAATGAAAGACGTACAAAATCATTAAATACTTTGCTATTATTCATAAACTCTGGGAATTTCCTTTCCAAAACTAGCTTTTTATAATATGCCAAAAGAAGCTAAGCAAAGGACTACGCACATCCTTTGTTTTCACGAATATTTTGTGAAAATATATGTATTGCGAATGACCTCAACTACGATGAAGAATAAGGTGATGTTGCTGAGGTAACTGAAAATGTTTTATTAATTGATCTAAAAAAGCCTATAAATAAAGTAAGAAATTCTACTTACGCAAAAATCGTTAACAGTAGTGATGATGATCTGAACTATTTAGAAAAATCAAAAAAAAAGAACAAACAAACTGTTTTAAACGTAAATTAATTGTTAAAATATTTTATTAAAATCAATCATCGATTACTGTATCGATGAGAAAGTTACGTGAATTTTTTGGGAGAAACAACGTGCCAACAAAACGTATTATTTATCGTGTAGTGATTGATTTCGAAGAAATAGGGTCTGTAGGTGATAGGCCCAAGCATGGACCACAGCGTACTGCAAGATCGGATGAAAACATTACTGCTGCTCAAGAAAGTGTTCAAAACAATCGATCAATCCCAACTCCACGCCGTGCTCAGGAGTTTGTTCGTCAAAGAACAACTTTGGCCACAATTTTTCACAAGGATTTGCATTTATTTTCATTTAAGATTCAGTAGACACAAGAGCTTCTTCCACAAAACCTTTTACGCCGCCGTACATATGCCAATAGGATATTACAGCTCGCCCGATTTGCATGAAAAAATCATAATGAGTGACGCGGCACATTTTCATTTGAATGAATAAGTGAATAAACAGAATAGTCGGATCTGGGTAACGAAAAATCTTCAAATTATTTATAAGTCACATTTACATCCACTAAAAGTGACAGTCTGGTGTGCAATTTGGTCAGGAGAAATCATTAGACCTTACGTCTTTGAAATGAAAACGGCGTAACGGTAACTGTGAAAGGGGAGCGATATCGTGATATGATTGAAAACTTTTTATTTATTTATTATTATGTCAATAGATTTTTACACCCTTACTGACTAAATATGATTAACAAATATAGAACTATATATAAAAATAATTGGTTCAACAATTTAGATATAAAGTTATTTTTCTCTTCAGTACATCATTTCCCTCAGATAAGTCCATAATATGGTAGCATTTATTGAAGTTAACACATGCGCGACGAAAAGAATCATTATTAGCATATACAGAACGGTAGTATTTTAATGCCAAGAGTTCAAAATTGCGTGTAGGTCTTACAGGAACATTGAAGTTTAGTTGACTAAGTAGGAACTCTGAATCAATACCACCACGAATCAGACCCAGAACAAATAAAGAACTCAACATCAATCGTCGACTCTTTAGAGTAGGCAATTTTATCACAGCAAGTTTGCTATTATACGGCGGCAAGACATAAGAATTCCAACCAAGACCACGGAGACTGAAAATTAAAAATTGTTTTTGTACCGATTCAATACTATTAATATGAATAGAATAACAAGGATCCCAAACAATTAATCCATACTCAAGAATTGGTCGAACAAGAGAAGTATATACAAGTTTTGTAATATAGGGATCTAGAAATTCCTTTGACCAGCGTTTCATGAATCCAAGGACTCCATAGGCTTTATTTACCATTATAGAAATATGATCACGAAAGTTGAGCCTATGATCCAACAGTATGCCAAGATCCAATATGATAAGAACTTTATTTAAAATAGCAGTATCAATATCATTAGAAGTCTCGATCGGATCATGTCTGAAAAATGACATGTGCTTGCATTTCAAGATATTTAACTCCAATAAATTAAATCTGCACCATTGATGAAAATTCCGAAAGTCGCAACTCAATAAAGTATGTCCATTAATATCGTTAAAAGAGTTAAAAATCGGCGTACATCAGTACTTTAGAATGCAAAACAACAGTAGGAAGATCATTGATGAATAAAGTGAACAAAATTGGACCCAGGTGACTGCCTTGAGGGACACCAGAATGTACTTGAATGATTTTTGATGTAACATTCCCAAATTTGACCTGTTGAGTTCTTTGTGATAGATAAGAGCTTAACCAATTTAAAACAGAGTGACTAAAGCCCATGAGTGATAATTTGTGCACTAAACGATTGTCGTTAACTTTATCGAACGCCTTACTATAATCTGTGTATATCACATCAGTTTGCATTTTATTTGAAAAACCTTCATTGACAATATTGGTAAGTTCCAAAATATTAGTTGTAGTTGAGCAAGACTTACGAAAACCACGTTGACATGGTGATAGAAGGGAAGAAATTTGATGATATAGGTAATCAGTAAGAATTTTTTCAAGGAGTTTTGAAATTGCATCAATTTTAGCGATACCTCTGTAATTAAATACATCAGTTTTACTGCCGTTTTTGAATAAAGGAATTATATACGATTTTTTCCACACTGATGGCAGATGACACGATTCAAGAGATTTGTTATATTGTGCAGTAAGAGGCGCAGACAGTGATGCTGCACAGTTTTGAAGAATACAGCTTGGAATACCATCGGGACCTGGGCTAAACGAGTTTTTCAGCGACTTCAAGTTCGAAAGTACATTTTCATTATTTTAAAGCGGAAAGTAAATCCCACAAGAATTAGTTGTAGCATAAGGATAAGTTGTTGTGGTATCATAAGACTTAGTTGAATAAGTTGTTAAAAAGAAGTCAATAAATATATTACTTATTAAAACATCATCATCAGCAGTCAAGGAGCCATACTTCAAATGCTTTGGATAACCTGAAGAGCGACGCTTAGAATTTACAAATGTATAAAAAGATTTAGGGTTTGTTTTTATATTGCTTTTAATGCGATTTATATAGTTTTTGTATGCAACATTATAAGCAATGTTGTATTCAGATCTTGCTATAGCATATTTACGAAAATCGACAGGCGCACCAGTTTTCTTATATTAAACGAAAAATTTATTTTTCTTATTTTTTAGCATTTCGTAAGTGTTGATTATTCCAAGGTGGTCCATTATTACTGTAGACTTTAATTTTAGGAACAGTAATACTAATGAAATTATGCAAAATATTATAAAAGCTCGATAAAATATTATCAAAATTATCATCAGCAAGCACAGTATCCCAATTAACATTGGATAATAAATAGTTAAGTTCAGTATAGTTAGTGCGTTTAAAACAGTAGGATTGAAAGGGCTTCAAATCTTGTTTTTTAATCATATTATCCGACAATGATAAATCAATTTGAAAAGGACGATGGTAACTATATAACGCCACAACTGCATGCTTTGGGCTAAATTAAAACTGGTCACTGAACAGTACCAATTTCAGCTGATTCTTATGTATCATCAGAGCGTCCTCTTTCGTTGGTATTGAGCAAAATCACCGGCAAAGTAAAACATTTAATAAAATGTGGCTACTAAGCACAGCTTGAAACCTCCTTCACGACACCATAGGTGCAGCAACACTGCTCTAAAAGAATAAACGTGCAAAAGGCAGAGTTATAAAAAAACGAATGAAGCTTCACTTCCTGTCATATCTAACACTATCCCTTTCCAGTAGTTCCGGCACAATGCATGTGTAGGGGCTATCCCCTGAGTGCTAGGTCAAGATCTCTCGAGACACACGTTTTTAGGCAGTCATTTACTAGAAGACCTTTCAGACCTATCAGAGATTGGTCTGAGGGACCTCATTATATATCCTGGATTTAGTACCAGTCAACGTATCCTAGCACTTAGATGCGGCTCTACAAAGGTTGTCATCGGCGAGTGAGTAGTCTTTTTCAAAAAGTAATCATTAAATTCTACTTAAATGCCTACGTGTAAAGGGCAGCCACTTAAACCAACCAACCAACTCAATACCGTATGTATATCCCGGTACTCAATACCCAAAACTAAGTACTCAATACTTTCAGAGATGCATTTCCATATGTAAATATGAAAATTTTACAACTACTAAAAAACCTGGCCTGGCCGTCTAGTCAGATATTTTTAATGGATTATTAAATTTGCTCATCCATAAATTATTATGTACATGTACTTCATAATATAATAAAATAATAATAAAATTGAATTTTAACCTATTAAATATATTTGTTTTAAGAGAAAATACCTTAAAATTATTGAGTAGTATCGAGTACTCGATTGAAAAAGTATTGATTAGTCAAAAGCAGCCGCTTTTACAATACTATTTTGAATCAATAAAAACGAATTTCAATCATTATAATGTAGAAAATCAAATAACTATAATTAATTTATATTTCTAAAATAGAAAAATGAACAATATCGGGTCAATAAATGAAAAATTATAGTTTGTTCCAGTTTGTACAACCTAAAGAATTATACGACATGTGGTTTTTATGTAAATATATGACACATAAATTAGTATGTCAGTTTTTTGGACGATTTAAAAGGATGTAGTGAGGTTAGCTTAGGCTTCCATTTCCTTGGAAGAGTTCAGCATAAAGCGATAATTTAACTGGTAATTTGAAACTACAAATAGTGCCTGTTTCAAAAGGTTTTTAACATTCTGACCATGATCCGCTATCGTATTTAGAATTTAAAGAATTTATTTAGCGAGAATTATAAAAAGTAAGAACAAAAAACCATTTACATATCCAAGTTCCACATCTATCATTATTGGGACATTCTGTGAATAAATCATCAAGAGAATGCCTGGGTGCACACTTATGCAGTTTCGATATTAAATAAACATGAGTTGAACTTTGAATTATTGATAAAGTCAGTGACTCTTTTATTTTTCCAAGTTTGATTAAATAGCTAGACGGAAAAACTTTAGTTTCAAATGGAAAGGCCCTCTTGCCTATTTAAGCATTTTCCGAAATCTTGCTATGCCTTTTACATTTAAATCTCTCTGTTTTTGCACAAACTTATTGTCTTTTGATTTTATTTAAAATATTATATCAAAAGCCATTTCCTTAAAAAAAATTTAATATTTCATTTACTTTTTATCAAAACAATTGCAATTCAAAGTTTTTTAAAGACAAAAATTTTGCCTTGCCACTATTTCAAAAAATCTTTATATTGCAAATTTTCAATAAAAGGGCAAAAACGTTGCCTCTTTTTTCTAGAAAATAAAAAGCCGTAAATTATAAGAAAGAAATTGTTCTTGATTGTGGCTTGAAAATGAAATCTCAAACTACAAATAAAAAGAACTCAATATATGTGACATTGGCCAAAGAAGAATTTTATTAAAGTTTTTTTCGTTTGCAAATAAATAAATAAATAATCGAATAAATAAATAAATTATTAAATAAATAAATAAATAACTATTTACTTCATTAAATAAATAACTTAAGAGAAGCATAAGCACTCGCCTTTAAAGACAGACCTTGAGTCTGCCAAAAAGAAGCTGCGAACAGGTGAGTATATCAAGTATTAAGAATCAAGTGATCCATGAGTTTAACTTAAACTATAATAAATTATAAAAATTTTAAAATTAAAACATTTTAATAAATATTTTTTTATGTAAAATAAAATGTATAAAACATTATTAATAACTATTATTTTATTGAGTGAATAAAAATATCTAGACAAAAGACAATGATTTTACCCTACAATAGGTTTTTAGTATGTCTTATTATTTTTAACTAAAGCGTATAAAGGATAATTTTTTATTATTATTTTTTTTTTGGAAAATTCTAATTGCATTATTAAATTGTAGTGTAGGAATATGAATGCGGCATTTACGATTCTCAATTTTGTTGTGCTGTGTATGCGAAAAGTGTAGGGGCTTAGCAAAATTATATTTTTGCAAGGAATGCGGCAGAAGGTACTTGTAATGTGAGCTAAAGTCAGTTGGCCGAAACGTTTATGTAATATTTAAGACCAGTGAGCTGATCATCTATAATGTGACATTTGGTTTGATAAAGAAATATAAACGAACCTTAGTGGCAGTATTTTTTGAAAGCTAAGTACTTGCAAACTCGTTTTAAATATGACCGTTTCATCACTATTTGAAAACTTTTGTATACATATTATATTAAAATTACTGAATTTATTAAGTGGCAATTTGTATTATAAATGCACTTATGTTTTTTATTTGTAATAAATAAATTAAGTAAATAGATAAATAAATAAGCATTTTTCAGCTGTTTTGTTTGTTTTTTCTTTAAATGAAATTATTAATAAATAAATCCCCAAATGCTGTAATTTACATTATCTTAATTTGATTAGTTTTTAATAAATAACCAACACCTTTGTTTTAATATTGTATATGATACAGTTTAATACATAAATTGCACTTAAGACTAATATTTCATAATAAGAATTTGAAATTATTCAAATATTTGTTTTATGGCAGAATTCGTTTTCCATAGATAAATAAAAAAATATATATATATAGATATATATGTGTGTACAAATATTCATAATAATTTTATTAAATAATTTCCCTAAGCTTGTGGTACTTTTTTATAATTTATTTTCATTGAACTTTTATCAAAATATTATTATATATTTTTGTTTGTATGTAATCATATATCATAGATATATTATTTAATAAATTAAGTTTCCAACATTTGGTTGTATTAAAAGTTTAAAACTATTGCTTTTTTAATAAAGTGATCAAATATTTTTATTTTACGGTTCGTAGATGCATTTAAAATAGTTTTTTTTATACTTACAAAAAAATTTAAAAATTGCTTAATCAATTAAAGTAATTGTTCTGTGCTATAAGAGTATTCAGAATAATTTTATTATGATATGTTTTATGCTCGGATTCTTTGCGATATCTTTAATATTTTTTGGAATAATTCTCTTAAAAAATGTATTTATTTTTATTATGAATTAAACATTTCTTTATTTCTTCTTGTAAGTACCAATGCAGGTACTGGATGCCCAGGACAATTCTCTCATGTATTATTTCGAAGTTCCAGAAAATTTTCTAAATTAGCTGTAGATTCTTATAACACAAAAATAATTTCTATGCATTGCTTTAGATCTATTTTTTATGAAAACTAACAATTTTAAATTTTACCAATACAATTAAAGAAATTTTCTCAAATAATTAATTATTTATAAATATTTTTACAATATACATGAAAGTTTTTCTGAATCACAATTATAGCACACATTCAGGTTGAATATGTAACAAAATTCATGTTTAATTCAATAAATAAATAAATAAATAAATAAATAAATAATTAGAATAAATAAATAAATAAATAAATAATTAGAATAAATATAAAAATAGAATGAATAAATAAATAAATAAATAAATAAAACTTACAACTTATATTCGCACATTTGTGAATTACTTAACTGGAATGAATGTAATTTAAAATTATTTCAATAAATAGTTAAATAAATAGGTAAACATAATAAATGTTTTTTGTAAGACTACTTGGAAATATATAAATAAATAAGATATTAAGACAAATGATTCCATAAATAAATAAATAGTTTATATAAATAAACTGTTAAGTAAATAAAAAAATAGTTGAATAAATAAATAATTTAATAAATAAATAATTTAATAAATAAATAATTTAAGAAATAAATAATTTAATAAATAGATAACTTAGTGAATAAATATTAATAAATAATTTCTTTCTTGAGCGAAAACTCTACAAGTTCTTTTATAATTTTTTTAACCTTTCAGAAAACAATTCTTTTACTTTGCCCAATCTTTCCTGTTAAAGTTTCAGCTCACACATGATATGGCTGACAGAACTGATATACCAATCTTTGTGATCTTTCTGTCTTCTTCATAATGCCCTTCTTGTAGTATTGACGTATGGAACGTGATAATTTATCATAATTCATGGCTGGTCGATTTTTTCTCTTACCCCACAACTTGGCCACTCTCACTGAATCTTCAATTTTAAAAATGCCTTTGCTGCGATCCATCCAGCGTATGGCTGTGCCATTGATGTGGGGCGCCGCTAAAAGTTCTTTCAGAAATTGCCATAAATGTATGTGAGATCCACCGTTGCGGGTGCCAGCACGTTTAACTGGCGCTATGTTAGTGACTTCATTATTGTTATTGTTTGCACTGCTATTATTATTTATTCCATTGGAATTTGTATTAATCACCTCATCGTTGTTGGTAAATTGACCAGTTGCTGGTAAATTTGCCGACTGTTGCATTAAGTTGTTGGTGATATTTGTGGTTGCATTTGTGTTGGTAAGAAAATTATCTTCATCTGCTAGTTTCAGTAAAAAGATTTCATTATTTAAATGTTGTTGTTTTTCTTTAATGTCAAATAAGTTTCGTATTTACCTTCAGTATCTTCTTCCATACCATTATTGTATGCATGTACTGTATTATTGGTCCACATATTTTGTGGCTGGAGTATTTGATTCTGATTTATATTTTTCGAAAATTCCGGTAAATATGTTAGCTTCCATATCTCCAATTGGGCATACAAAGTACTACCGCACTAAAATAAATAATAAAAAAATTATATTGAATCTAGCATAACTTGAAAAATCTTTTATTATAAAATAAATTGATATCTGAATTATTATGATGACGAAAATTTAATTTTTGTATTCAATTACTTAAGCTTTGTACAAATTGTTATATATTTATATTTCTTTTAACGCTACATGTGTTGACAAAATTAATTAAAACAAAAAAAAATTTTTTTCTTGAGACATTTAAAAGTAAAATGAGGAAATGTCTAGGGCATTCAGAGCGATATTCTTGATACGATGATACAGAAAATCTTGATGTGGGGAATTATATTGTAAATTGATATACCTATTTCATAAAAGTAAAACCATTCAATATTAGTTGTTATATCTAATCACAATTCAATACGTTTATCTCAACTTCGAAAAGAAAAACTTTAACAACTTTTTATGTGTATGCATTTATAGTTTCAAAACTAAATGGAATTGCTCTTAATTATAATTTTCAAAAGAAATATTTATTCAAAAACGAATCAAATATTTTCTTCCTACACAATATTTTTTCAAAAGCTTACCTATCATAAAAAACTCCTAAGACCGAAATAATAAAAGCCTTTATTAACTAACAAACATAACCAGCAACTAATATATTATTGGTTTTAATTCATCAACTAATTAACATATAAGTTAATTTTAAATTAAAAAAATTGGTTGGATACAAACTAACTAATGAACTTAAAACAGATTATAAGCCACAGAAAATTTTATTGCACTGTACATTTATGTGAGCGCGTGCTTGTGTTTTTTCGTTTTTTTTTTAATTTTCGTGTAAGTACAAGTGAATTTCTGGTCTGACACAAGTTATTTTTAGCTTTGGTTACTTTATTTTCTTGTTGTTAAAGTTTTTAAAATGATCGCAATAATGATGATTATTGTTTTGTAGATGATCGTTATTCCGATTTGCTCATTATGAAGACTCACTTTCACCTTGCAATGTCGTTGCTGGTCGTTGCCTTACATTACATTCAATTGAATTAGTATGAATTTTTCTGCTGTTAGACTAAATGTTATTTGTTTCTAATAAGTCTAGCCGTTGGTACTTATAGGTTTCTTTACCTGCAAGTTTATTACCAGCAAGTGGAAACAAATGCAACCTTCTATTTTTGTTATGCGTCATGCAGATTAAGCACAGTCACTTACACTCCAAAGCAAAGCAAAGACATGCAGTTGTTTTTTGGGGGTTTGCTTTGTAGTTGGGTTGTATAAAAATATATATATAAACATGTAAAATACACATACGATTAAAAAAATATATATATACATATATGTACATTTTTTACGATTTGTTTGTTTACATTTTATTTTTAAACGCTCTTAGTGTTTCGGTGCTGCACAGTGGGTTTTTTTAAATAAGAAAGTATGGGCGTAAATAGTTAGATATCTTGAAAAGAAGAAATTAACATACGGAAAAAATTTTGAAAATCTTATGTTCTACTTTAAAATATAAAAAACTGGAATCAAACAATCAAGGATTCTCTTATTTATAATGTTTAATAAAAAATTATTTTTACAGAATATTTTATACTTGAAAAGTTTTTTTTAATAGAAATGTGAAATTTTGTTGTAGTTTAAAAAAATTCACATAAATCTTAAGTTTTACATTTAAAAATTGTTTTATGAAGACTTAAAATATTCTAATATTCTCGATTTTTTTTTAAACTCCTCATATTGAAAATATCATGATATTCTAAAGTTTTGACTCACCAATCTATATTTGTATTAAATTATCTAGAACTAACACGCTCGATTTAATTTAAAAATAAAACCACATTTTTTAATGGGAGCCAAAGAATTTAACTTCAATGCAACAATCGAAATACTCTTTCTAATACAATTTGTTTTCCAGCATAATTTGTGGAATATTAAACCATGGTGATTCTCCTAGTAATATCATACTGAATCAGGGGTTTCAAAAAAAATGTTAAAATATGCAAACATCACTCAGCTTCACACAGAAAAATGGCATTAATGTGGCTCAAAATGTATGGTTGTAACAAACAGCGCATGGTTGTGAAAATTAAATTATTATCAGTTTGTAATATGAAATTTATATTAATCGAGATTGCCTCGATATCTTTTTTCAAAGATTTAAAAATAAAATAAAAATAATAAAGAAAATAAAATAGATTCATATCGAATATAATAATTTGTTTGTTGGGATTTTTGAATAAGTTTCAAAGCATACTATGCTTATACTATTGTAATTTTTATAACTCTTATTGAGTTTTTAAAAGTTTTTGTATAAGTAAAGAGGTTTGAAACATTTAAAAATTAGGTTTAAGGTCTACTGATGATTTGGCTTAAGCACCAATGAAATGCATGTATATAGACTAGCTAAAAACCCTCAACAAACAAAAGTTTTTAAAAGTTTGTAATATGCTAGACATAACTGGCTTAAATTTCACTGTAAAATCATTGCGATATAGTTGGACTACAATGAAGACTTTTTAACTACAAAATCGTAGTTTTGATATATTGTGTGAATGAATAACCAAGCAAACAAAAATTCGTCTTTTATAGACACAACCATCTGAATGCCATGTAATAATCCCTCTTTTTTAATGTATTCTTGAATTCTTATTTGGTTAATATTATACACATAATATGTATAAATCGGTTGCGCAATTTCAAAACCCATTAACCGTCAAAAATAAAATTGTTCAGCAACCTACAAACTTTCACATTAAACTAAGGGGAAATTTAATTGGTTTTCAGATAATACGAATTGATATAGTAAGTAAAGTTCAGAAAATCCGACTTGATAATAACAAATCCAGAATTAAAAAATGCAAAATTTATAATAAAATATTCAAATTATAATTGGCAGAATACCATTTTAGTATAAGAAATTAAATTTAATAATGGATGGAAAGAAAATGATAATAAAAAGTCCAAATAGATATGGAGAAAGTTAAATATAATTATAAAAAATTTAAACTAATATTGAAAAAAGTGAAAAAATTGATAATAAAAACATAAAGATTGAAAGTATTCAGAAACCCAAAACAGAAATTGAGATCAGACAAATTAATATTCAGATATTGTTAATTTTATTATTCTTAAACATGTTTCGTTATTTTTTGAAAATTCATAATTTTGTTTACTTAATATCAATAAACTTTTATTTTATTCACATTACATTAGCAATTTTACTTTTTTTAACATTAAGTTAAAGGCGAACTGAATTTACGTCAACATTTTGATTTCTTTTTATGGAACTATATTTTCCCAATAACAATTCGGATTTTTTATTGTCTAATTGTTTTTTCTCAACTTCTATTTTGACTCCGTTTAATTAATTTGGATTTTGCCCATATTATTTGTATTTTTTTGGAAGCTATCACTATTTGATAAATGTAAATAGCTATGCAAAATCTGTTTAATGTAAATAAATGAGCCTAATATATTTTCAATTGTTTCATAAAAGGTGCTTTCTTGATAACAGACCCACTAAGTTTTTGTTAAACCCAACTCTTCAAACCTTATAAATAAGAAAATATTTCATACAAGACATACTGAACAAAATTTTTCGAAACTTTTGAATTCAAAATAAATACCATACTATTTTTTTTTTGGTATTTTGTAGCAAAATTTTATTTTTATAATCGTCCAGAAAATAAAATTTTCCATTATAGTGCACGAAGAGCCACTGTTCGATCTAGACTACCGTTACAATGTACATATAACATATTTCAACGATCATACAAACTAACGAAGAAATGTATGTGTTGATTGTGTGAGCTTGTTGTCGCTTGCATACCTACATACAACATTTTCACTAAACAACCTTCACACATTCTTTTCTTTACCTTCAGCCATGACCACGGTTACTAAATTTTGTATGTATTTTTTCGTTATATTATTATTTTCACATTTACTTTTCTTTCTTAAAAAATAAAAAGCAGAGATGAGTAAAAAAGGTGCTTGCTCTTAAGTCTTTCGTTTTGCTTATGAGAGCGAGCGAACAGGTAGAATCCCAGACTCGTGTCTTAAGTCTTTAAGTCTTTCCGTTTTGAGATTTTTTATGTTTTGGTTATATTAACTATCAAAAGATATTATTTTACGGTTTGTTTTGATTTTGGCTTTTCTGGAAGATTTTTTTGCTCAACCTGCTCTTGATTCTCTTTTAGTTTTTGTTTTGTTGTTAATAGACAAGATACTTCAACCAAAAGCTTTCATTTACTTTCATTTTTACACTCATTGGTTTTGTTTGCTTTTTTATCAAATAAAGTATCCCAGCAATAAATGGGTGTCTCAAGCATAGCTAAGCTCATCGATGAACTGAACTCTAAGTAACTCCCTTTATGGCGAAGCATCAGTGAATTTAACACGTATTTGCATAAGTTGGAAGTTATCCATTATCTGCTAAATATTACTCATTAACCACATTTTTCTTTTAGCAGTTCCACAAAATATTTTATTAGAAATATTTTCTTTTCTTCCAAAATTACTTCAAATTTAGCAAGAAGCTTTTGTGTCATTAAATTAGATTCTTGCAAAAAGTTTTCAATACGACTGATCCGAATATTTTATAACACCATAAGTTTGATTTTCGTTATCACATTGCATTAACTGCCAGCAACGTTAATTAGTTTTTTGTTTGTTTTATGAAATGATGCTCTAACGAAATTTTATAACCTTATATCACGAAATAAATCTATACTTCTTTATTTCACTCAATTCTTGAATTTGGTTTAATTATATGATAGCCTTACCATATCATTCATATTTGCTATTCCTTTGGTTGAATTCATACCTACTATCATCATATATGTTAATAGACATGGTCTTATAAAGCTAACATTTTTGAAAAACCGCTGAGTAATAACTAGTGTCTCTTTTCAACTTGAATTAATTTGCAGTGATGTAAATTCTGAGTACTTACTTGAAAAAACTAAATTTTGCCTGTTCGTTTTGTGAAAATTGCAATAAACTCTGAGATATATGATTTTATAAAATGCAGTTAATTTTATATTGTAGCTTTAGTATGTAATGATGTACAATCTATAGCCCTAACCAAATAAATAAGTAAATAAATTAATAGTATGTACATGTGTACATTTAGGTCTTTATACATATTTACATTGTACAAGTATTTTTTATAAATGATGTCAATATTAAAATATCGTAACTGGTTTCTTTCATCGCTTTATAAATTTTACATTTTGTTATTGTTTTTCTTCTGTGAATCTTACTCTTTCTGTGTCTTTCTTTAATTGCATACTCTCCGCCTGTCACAACTAACACAATCCAAAAAATTTGTAATATATCTTAAAGCTCAAACAAAAAGTTGGTTGCTGATAGAGACTCTGACGACCTTGTCATATTTAAAATTCACAACTAAATCAATATTCATAAGCCACTATGACATAAGCATGTAACTAACTATTATGTTTTCCAAAAAAGAAGAAAAATGAATTAAAAAAATGTAACGGCGGATTTTTGATAAACCTGCAGAGGAGTCTTTTTTTTATACGTAAACACTTGTCATATGTATGTGGAAAAAAGCAAATTATTAACAATTCAATTATGTGTAGTTGCTAATATTAATTATTATACATTCACTTAATATACTATACTGAAGCCCTTTCGATTAAAACAGTTATAAAAGCAATTTGATTAATTAGTATCTTAAAAAGCAAAACTAACATTCAATAGCGTACATATTATGATATTTCTCACACTTCGCTTGGTATCTGATTACATTTTTGTAGAGATTCTGAAATAATCTCTCACTATTTTTATGCAAAAGCTATGAAAATTCGCAAACAAACTTTAATATTGGTTAAATGTTGCTGAAAAGGATAAAAACTTGAGAAAATTATTTCTGTTAAAAAAATGACGACCATTTTCTAATCCCACAAGCAAACAAACAAATTTAAAAAAATTTGAAAAACTGTAAGGAATACTTAAGACTCGGAAAATTATATAAATTGCAAAAAAATTCAGCAACAAAATATTCAAAATTTGGTAACATTGAAAAAAAGCTAAATTCGGGCGTATTAAATTGATTGTCGTTTGTCATTCAAAATAAAATTGGTTGAAAATAATCCAATTCCATCTGTCAAACATTAGTGAAGAGAGTAACTGATTCAAGCTATGTTAAAGGCGATCACTACCTCTGCTTTCGCAAATTTCTTTTATTTATATTTCAGATTTTAGTTTTTATTTTGTAAAATGAAATAAATCAAATGATTCAAATTAAAAAATCGGATCTTAAAAACATGTGTGGTAGTACAATTTTTAAGTCAAAAATAATATCTCCTTTATTCTCAAATGGTAAAGGCTGTTTCTGCCGTTCTTTTCTGTAAAAATATTTTTAATTAGTTGTTCTGTATCTTATCTTTTAGATGTGGACAATGTCATTATAGGAATGAACTTTGTGAGCAAAATGTTTTTGTTTGACAAAAACATATAATTCTTTCAAAATCTTGAATCAAAATAAAGTTTTAACACAAAAAATTTATTGCCGTATTTATAAAACAATAATTTTGGTTTGATATCTATTTGAAGGAAAATTTGTATGAAAAATTTAATTTACTGCCTTTTTTTAGAAAATGAAAACAATATTGTGAGTGAGGATTTATAATGAAAACAAAAACAAATTTTCATATGTTATTGTTGTTTTCAATATTATTTCTCACTCACAATTATGTTTTCACATTCTAAAACCAGGTAGTTAAAATACATTTCAAATGCAAATTATTTTTTATGAATACGGGCCTTTATATTTTACACCACAAAAAAATATTACATACACGCTCTTGGCTGTCACTTAACGTTGTATTCTATTTGCTACAAATTTGTCCGAAACAGCACAGAACGAAAAAGTAACAACAAGCCACACAGACAGCTTTTCAATTGAACAAAAACAAAACAGCTGATCCACGCCTTAATAGATCAGTATTAAAGAGAAAGTGGAACTAACTTGTATTCTTATACCATGGGCGATTGCAACAATTGACATTTTGAAAAAATATATATAAAAAATTTAAAAAAAAAATATCAAAAAATTCGCAGGAGTAAATCAAATATGTGTGTAATTATTAGAAAGATGCTTCAAAACTATAAGTTTGTGTAAATTTTTTCTTAATGCTGCTCAGGAAGATAAAAAAGGCACTCATAATTAATGCCAATAACGCTAAAACATATTACTCTTATCGCTTACCTGGGGTATTCTTTTGACAAATTCCTCTTCAGTTAGCTGCAATAGCTTAGCACCATTTTCGATGAATTTACTCTCAATATCATCAATTATTGGCAATTGGTATTGCTGTAGGGTGGATCGTAACCATGCATGTACTTGATTTGTTGACCAAGCAGAGGGATCTAAAATATAATGCATTAAAAATAATATTTAATTTGAAATAAAATAGTTGTAGTTTGTTGAGTCACTGCTTGTTGGAAAAACTAGTTCTAAGTTTAAGGTTAAATTAGTTCATTCTGATTATTGTTAAAGGTGAAATTTTTTCGATATATTAAGTGAATGGTTTAACTATGAATCATTTATTATATTTATTATTTGTTCTTTTTTTATAATTTTTGGTTATGGTCACAATATTTTATGTGAAATATAGTCATGTAGATCTTTGCGGTAACTATACACAAAATATGTTTTTTTTCATTTTTTACTTTTTATTTGAAAGATTTATAATCAACCAAATACAACATAAAGTATTAGAGTCCCAGTGTTAAAATTACTGAGAGCAAATTGAAGCAATTATTAAATAAAATGTACATATTAATTTAAGAATTTCAATAATAAATTTGTTTAGCGAAAAACGTTCACGAAGATAACGTGCGTTGAATTTGACCCGCAAAAATTAGAAACTCAAACCATAATACATGCTATTTCGAAGTGCCTTCAATATAGCTGTCATATTTCATTTTAATATTTAATAATTTGCTAACCAAAGTAATAATGAGCACAGACTTTGAATTAATATTACCTTTCGTTAAGACAAACTAGTTGTTCGCTTTTATTTGTTTTTTTTTTAACTGTAAGCGATTTAGAATGCTTAAATAAAGTAATGAAGCACATTGTACATCACAAATTTTCTACTAGGAAAAGTATATCATGCACTTACCCTGTGATATTTGCAATCTAGCACAAGTAGCATCAGCTTCGCGCTTAGCATGTTCGAGAGCTAATGAAATAACTGGCTCGAAATTATCTCGAACCTCTTCAAGGCCACCAATAAACGACTCCAGAGCCAATGGTTTTAGATTGTGTCGTTTTTGGAAAGTGGTATCCTCCAAATATTCTCGCAATAATTGATGATCTGGAGCTTCTGATGTGGTACTATTTTGTGACTTGCTTAAATCATTTAACGTTTCAATATCTGCATCGAAAGGTTCTGATTTAAAATCGAAGCCACTGCTGCAGCTGCTATAGCTAGACTGTGGTGTGGGTGTGTCACAGCTAGATTCGGGCGGTGAAGGTGGTAAAATATGCAATTGTTCTTGTTTGATTGCATGGGCGTCAATTGAGGGGCATGGTGAAGAGACGGCGTTATATAAAGAATTGCGTGATGAGCTTAGGGACTCATAGCAGGCTGAGGATCTGGGCGAGGTGGAGTATTGAGTGTGAGAAAAATTATATTCCGATTGGGCGGGGCTAGATTGTGGCGATGGGTAGATGTGAGCGGGGTAAGCGGGTGGTGGTGGTACTAATTGATTTGGTTTCGTATTTAAAGGAAAGTAACTTTGATAAATTTGTTCCTGCTTAATCGTATTGAGAGAGGGACATGAAGACCAGGTTTGTTCGATTTTTATGTTCGGTACTGCTAATGAGTTGGCTTTTTCTTGTTGTAAAGGCTGTTGTATTGAACTCTGTGTCGTTGTATCAAAATTGTAAACTGTTGTAGGTATATTATCTGTTAGACTCGTTTGTATTGTATTTGTCGAAATTGCTGATGTTTCTGATATTGTCGTATTATAATCCTGAGGTAGTAATGATAGATCAAAATTATCTGTATATGTTGCATATGGATCGCTTACAGTTGTACTTGTTGTTACTGTATATTGTGACTGCTGCTGCAACTGTTCAAATTCATATGAAACTGTTGGTGCTTGGAGTGGCACTGCTACCAGACTACCATCTATTTGAGGCATCTGAAATAATGATGGGAAAGAACGTTTTGTTGATTTAAAGCTTACTGTTGATATATTGCTTAAATATAATGAACCTTTTTCGACAAAGCAAAAATTTAGACTTTGCTTAAAACAAAATATAATTACAAAAAGTTTGTTTGTTCAGGTTTTATAATAATTTATAATATAAACTCTGTTTCTATATTTAAATACACAACAGCAAACAAAGTTAAGCTCTATTTAATTTTTCTTTAATTTTCAATGGTTCTCCCTCTACTTTATCATTTTAGTTTTTATTTAAAAATTTATTTATTTCATTTCATTTACTTAAACATACAGTACAATTTCGTAAAAACTGATATTCGTTTGTTTTTATTTCATTTAATTTTTAGATCTCTTGTTGAGTAAAAAATCGTGTTTATTTACTCCGTCATACATAAAGACTTTTTGGGCATAATAACTATGGGGAAAAGCAAAGCAAATGTTATTATTAAGTTTTAAGTTGTCTTTAAAAAAATATTGTTTCTTACTAACATTTTTCAAAATCCTTTTTGATTTTCTTAAAAGTTTGTTGTAATTAGTTGAATCATTTTTTGTTTCATACTGAAACGAATTTTTTGGCTCAATTTCATATCTGACTTTAACCATTTCTTTGTTTAGTACTGATATAACATTCTACTAGTCTCATAAGTAAATTGATGCCATATTACTTTCTTAATAAAAATAATAAAACAATTTCTTTGAATATTCTCTAAAAAGTTTTAATCACACAAAAAATTTAATTACAAAAAAAATATAATCAATGAGTTGTGTTTATAAAGTTCAACTAACGTCGAAAGCTACATATTGATTCACAAACATTATGGTTTTCAATTAATAAAAAGTAAAAAGAAGTTATCTGTCTGGCCAACGATGTCGAACGAATTCTTTCTTACGTAAAATTATATTTGAAGCGAAAAAAAATTCTATAATTTTGTTCTTCTTTTATATATAATTGCAAGAAGAAAGAACACGTTCGACATGGTGGACTAAGCGATATAGAAAAGTTTTTATTTGAAACCCATTTTACAATTTTCATACATGAATCGTTTTTATTGAACCTTCGCTGGAAATAGTTTAGTCTGCTTGACTATTATTATCTTACATGGGTATTTAAACTGCTGTAGTGTGATAAATTTAAAAATTTCGAAAGAGAGAGATAGGCTGTTTTTTTAATTTATGCATAAAGGAGGTCAATTCCCTTTTGATGACCTTAAGCAAAAAAAAGGTTTGAATTTGTCAAGCTTAGATTGAGCATTTAGAATGAGGTATTGGGTATTTTTAAATAAAATATATAATTTTTTATAATTTTTTTTAGAAACGTAATAGATATATATTATTACTAATATATATATATTTTGTTTAAGAAGGAAATAATTTTCCTCCTCCTGTTAGATGCTATCTATTAAACTAGGCAGTCTAAAAGCTTTGGCGATAAAATAAACAAAATAAAAGTTCTTTAAATTAAAGTATTCTGCTGTCCTTAATACATATGAATATTAAAGTTAATGGACACATAAGATTTCTTCCAAGAATAGGTTTCATTAAGATATGCTAAAAAAGGAGAATTTTGAAACGAAATTATGGGATGTTCATTTAATTTTAAAAAGGAGAGAATACCATTAATAATGCAAAAGAATAATATCAAAATGACCGCTACGTCAAAGCTTTCTGGACCATATTATTTTCATGGAACTTTTTGTTGCCAATTCACATATTTGCGATTGATTGTCCTCGATGGCGAATTCCATCAGTGTGTCTTTGGCAGATGCGTTATCTTTCACATTTCCCCAAAGAAAAAAGCCTAAAAGTGTGATCCCCTCATAAAAAATCGAACTTTCTCAAAAGGTTTCGCGCAAAACAGCGATGATATTGTTAATTGTGTAGGATGTGGCACTGTTTTGTTAATAATGAACGTCGTCTACATCAATATCTTCCAAAACAGGACTCAGAAAATGTTTCGTAGAATGCCAAATTCCAAAGAAAGACGAAAAAAGCACAAACATTGGATTTCTTAAACACTACGGGGTACACCAGCAACGTTCTCATTGGTTTTTTGAGCTAAACTCTTGAGTTCGATTTTTCGAAACTCTAACTTGACCCAATAGCTCAAATGCGACCAGCAGTTTTACAATTGCTGGCCGAGGAAATGCTTCACCACGGCATAAAAATTTTTTGTTTTGCAAACTGTGACTACAAATTTTTTATAATATTTTTAGTGAATAATTTCAATGCGTTGTTGAAGCATATTGTTCCATTTTTATTACTGGCCTAACTTTTACTTGTCAGCCGTTATTATTTATAATTTTAGTAGTGACAACACCCTTTACCTAAACTCATATTGAAACTTAGATACTATATTTGCCTGCTTGAGCAGTGACTGACTTAAAGTTATAAATAGTCAAAGAAAAATTTTTAGATGCCTTTTTCGTCTTTTTTTGCCAACCGATTTTCTTTATTCTTTTACCAGTAATGGTAATACTTGTTGAGGTTTAGTGTCCCGAATATATATTATTTAAATTGGTTGAGAATTAAAGGAATAAAAGGCTCCTAAAGTTGACACCACTACAAATGCTAAAAATACACACATATATTCACTTGTGTAAGTATTGGTCCAAGTAAAAACATAAGTAAAGCAATGAAAGTTTTTAAGAGTGAGTAATAATATATTTTCTCTTCAAAGAGTGAAGTTGAAAAGTAAAAATAGATCAGATTTGGAAAATATGAGAATTATATATGAATGCATATGTTCATTACGCATGGATGTGTTAGCTTCAATCAAAAACTTAACAATATAAATGTGAGTGTTTGTATTCAATTTTATTTTGTGTATTGTTTTTTCCATGGGGAAGGGAATGAGCAATTGGGAGATTTTTTCTCTTTCAATGAATGCAACTAAAATACGTAAACGTTTAAACTCGCGGGAAAATTTCGACAACTAGGCATACTCTTGTTTTTCTAAGATAACTAGATTAAAAAATAATAATGATGCACTAAAACAATGACAAATTTGCCATTTTCTTGGTACACAAAACAAAAATTGTAAAATGTTCTGTGGTGACACTTTTGTACACAACAGTATGTAAATGTGGATATTTGATATTTGTGTTGATTCAATAAACAAAAAATTTTGATTGTTTTGTGGTGAAGAGTTTTGTATATTTGACAAACTAAATTGCATCTGTGTTTATTGAAAATATTTTGGTATCTCACTAATGAATTTCTATAATATTTTAAAATGTTTTTTTTTTTGTTATTAACAAATATAGTATTTGAAGCATCGCTTTACCCAGTCAATTACAAGACACACACAAGGACAAACTTAAGAAAGTCATTTTCGTTTGAATATATTTGGCTGAAGCTGAGATTCATAACATGCCACAGAAGGCATGGTTTATCTACAGAGATTGAGCAAGTTGACACTTTTATAGTTTTCTAGTGGGGCTTCACTTATATACCAATAATACACAAAGAACCGGTACATTCAAAGTCAACATATAATTTTGAGACTTCCAAGTAGCAGCTCAAAAGCATGGTGTTTTCCAACTACCGCTTTCTTATAGAATTTCTATGTGAAGAAAATATTTGCAAGAGCTCAAAATCCATTTCGGTAATATATAACACTGAATTACAGAAACTTTGGAAGGAGACATAAGGTAAGATTAATTCATATAAGGCCTTAGCGCCAAATAATATAGGAAACTTGTCGGCACATTCATGGGAATGTGTAGTTAGTTAGAACCCCTCTGGATGAGAAATGTTATTTTGTCATGTTTGAAGAACTTTTTTTTTATCATACATTTGCATTTATTTGATATTTTTCTTAACCAATTATTTTTAATTATTATTTATTTGTGCAATCTGAGGCACTTAGAGCACATTGGCTAAAGTAGCTCATAAACACGACATGGTAAATTTTTTTCTTAAGACCGAACAATTTTATTAAAGTTTTTACAACGTTAATTTTTAATTTATGCTTAAAAATAGATTTTTTATAACGTATACAGTCGTGGTTCCAAACGGTATAGATAAATATTATAAATATAGTCTGTTTCTTTTTTTTTGTTGTAACCACACAAATTCCTTAAACTGATTTTTATAAACATTTTGTATCATATGTAGATAAATATTAAATTGAGGCCCTTTCTTTCACATCATATTAAATTATCAACTTTTATTATTATCGTTAGTTTTGTTTACCGTAATCATATTTTTGTGTATACATTTCATGATTTGTTTTAAATATGTTTCTTCCAAAGTTTCAAGAATTTCATTTAACTAATATTTATCTAAGAACACTGTCTCTTACAACTTACCAACTTTTCAATAAAAAACTGATTTAGTTAATTTTAAAGATTTTTATAGACTTGAACTTATTTTAGTTAGTTTTGTTATTAAAACAATAGAGTTTTGTTAGGTGATATCATGATGTATTTTACCACTTAAACAAAATCAATTTTAAAATTCACACCTTTTACTTTATACAGCTACCGATCTTACAATTACAAAATGAAATACGTATTCTTATTGAGATTTTAAGGTTTTATTTGACTTATACGCTCTTCATCATTAAAACACATTTTGTTTAACAAAAAAATATGTTAACAGAATTTAAAACAGAATTTGATAGACGGCGGAAATGTATAGAAAACGAACTAAACATTAACTGAAATTACATTTTATTAAATAAAGATCAAATAAAAATTCGTTTATAACAACCCGTTATGCCGGTAAAAAGCTAACTAAACGAAAAAAATATATTTGCTAACATTTATCAAGCTTTTACTAATAATCTAACCAAACTACTAAACACTCAGACAAACAACAAGCAAGCAAACAGAAAAAAGCTAGAACTTTTCCATAGAGCTTGTAGTATAAGCAAGAAAAAAATGCAAAAAACCCTAATAATATACACAATTAACAATAAACAAAATAAATTAATGACGTTAAAAAAATCACAAATATGACGGTACAATTCTATAATCATTTGTTTCAAATGAGAATAAGAAGGAGTAAAAAATCCCAAAAACCAAATAATGGATGTGAATAAGCAAATCTTTGATATGAGAAAACAAAAACGCGGGAAATGTGTTGTTTTGTTTTGTTTAAAGTAATTTTAAAATTGCAATTGTATTGTGTTAGATTTTGCATACCTCTTACAAGTATCATGGTGAAGCCTGAGTGTGACTTGCAATTGTAGTGATTGACTGGTTTTTGTAAACTTTTTTTATGACTGCACAGATGTCAGATGTTTGGTAATACCAAAAAATCAATGACGTTTTCGATTAAAGTATCCCACAATACATTGTTAGATATATTAAGATCTTACAAGACCTTTTGACATTTAAGTGTTTAAAATTTTTGCCAATGTCGATACCGCTAAGAGAATAACAAATGCCAGTTTTTTAATTAGTTTTTTAAATAAACAGCTACAGAAAATATAAATATAGGAAAATACTTTGCAGTGGACTAAAAATCGTAAGATTTGTATAAAGTTCGAATTGGATATGATACCGTATACAAGGGAACACACACAGAAAAATACACAATGTTAAACCAGCGAAAACAAGGTTGATTTTACATTTTTAGTTAATGGTTTTGCATCATAGTCGTTTCGTGTTAAATCAACATGACTTTACGATAACTTGCAAACAACAGCAGCACTTGTAAATATAACATGCGATTCTTATTGAATAAAAATGTTAGCACATTAAGATAATATGACGAATGTTGTTGAATCCAAATTATTGAAAGAATATGTTTTCTGCATGAAATTAATTTAATATATAAATAGTTATAATGTTGAGTTAATACGATTCAATGACTGATCTAACACAAAATTATTTTAAATTTAAACCGATACTCATAACAATAAATGTTTGTCGGTTCAAAATGATGCCATCAATTAAATAACCCATAAAAAATTTTTATAGAAACTATTTCTATTATATATTTACTTGTGTATGTTTATTTTATTTACATACATTTGATACTAACGCCAAACCATATTTTTAAAAAGTTTCAAACCTTTTATTTACACGAAAACTTTAAAAAAACCAATGAGAATTTCTTATACTTTTGTAATTTTTGAAAGTCGTGGAATACCTATCAGCAATGTTGATTTAAAATGTAGAAATGTTATCTTTACACTATTCAATGTTGATTTTAACAAATTCAAAGCTAATTTAACGTAATATTTTTTTATTTTACCACGGAGCTGAGTTGTGTAAATTCAACATTGCACAATTTTATTTTAACTACGAAAAATATTCAAACTACAATACGTTAGTTCAAATTTAAGGTTTTAAACAACAAAGTTAATATTTTAGCAAAAAATATCATGACATGAAATTAACATTGTTTAATTTTGGTTTTAAAATCATCAATGCTTTTTTCTGTGTGCAAGGGAAAAGTTAATTACTTCCAAGCCAGACTACAGTTTTCAGAAGTCGCAGCATCCCCATCATGTTGTATTTCATGTATTTTACCTCTTTTTAAGTGTTGTGCTGGTTGTATGTAAACTTAAGCATTTTTATAGGGGCCTCCCTTAGGATAGCAGATATTGTATGAGATTATTAGTAGGAGGGTTCTATATATGGCTAGAACTTTGGTGTTTCTGCTTGAAGGCCAAAGAGGTTTTGCAGCTTATGTTTGTTAAAAAGCCAGTATAAAATACAACTATATAACAGAAAAGTTCGCGAGTATTGTTAAAATAGCCTGCTTTTTTCAAATGACGTTAAAGTATCGGCGGAGGAGGTTAACACAATGAGTACGTTGTTGACAGACATTAAGTCAGCTTCATGATTAAAGTACACATTTTCTATAGAATTCGAGGATATTCTGTTTTTTTAATTTTAATTTTTATTTCATTTAATTTTGTCACCACACAACACAAAAAACTTAATAAAAACAAAGCAAAATAAATATTTTTCAAAGAACTCAACGTACGTTAAAAGTTAAAAATTGCCCAACTTTAGTACTTTGCGTTGACGGAGACGACCGAATGTGACAAAGCTCATATGAAAACCTGTATTTTAACTTAGTTGTCAGTTGAAATGATAAAAGCAACGTATAACGTACGACGGATTCTATGTGCCTCGGCCTTTAGCCCGTTGATATTTCGTCACAGTCTACTTAGAATTTTATTAATTTTGAAAACTTTTATAATTATTTATCATAGTTGCTTGAAAATGTTTGCCACACCACCCAAAACAAAAATGCACTAAAAAAGAAAATAGATAATTGTCAATAAATTTTTGTACTTTTTGGGATTTATTACATTATCAAACATATCCTATTTATTTTTTTAATAAGTTCAGTTTGTTTTTGGAGTTATTTTATTTCGATAAGAAACTAAAAACGAAAAAAGTCCAGGAAAAAATGCTTGTTTGGTGTTATTTTGTCGATAGCTGAATTTTGAATTTGTGAATTATTTAATTTTTGTAGCCGGTCGCTGGTACGTTAGTACTGTTTCTATGATATATGTTTAAAATTCGATTCGCTGTTTAAAACAATTCCGTGTAGCCGGGCATCGACCAGGAGCTATGATTTTTTCCTTCTTCGTGTGTTCAAAAGCGGCTTCGCTTACTGAAGCAGTCTTCGGTCTTCGGCCAGGCGAAAGGATTTTCTGTGAAAAATCTGACTCACTCGAACTGAATCTAACTCACTGAAAACTGAGCAATAGGAGTTAATATATTGCATCATCACTGTGAAAAATTTCTGGAAAATTGGAAATTATATAATTCCGAGATTTGAAATTAATTTAATTTTATTGGGACTTATTTCTATAAATTTTGGTGCTAATTTCAATAAGAAGTATGTCATTGGACGTTATTTTATTTAGCCAAATTCATATTTCGCGAGATGGCCGGGAGTTTTTGTGAGTTTGAGGTTTGACGTCTTGTGCACCGGGAAAATCCCAAACCCTAATTTTTATACTTTAAAAGTTCAATAAATTAATCAAATCTTTAGCTTTTGATAGTTTATTTAAATCTGCTTTTGTTAGTTACACGTACGTGAAATAAATAATTGATTTTAATTTCTAATTCAGCTAAAAAACTGCAAATAATGCTTATCTTTCAAATTTAAATAAAAATAATTATAACGAAAAGATAATAAAACGTAAAAAATATATAATTTTGCAATGAAAAAGTAAAACTGGGAGAATAATAATTGAAAAGTAATTTTTTGAATAAAACTTATAGCCGTGACGGTGCACCGCGGTGCCTCATCAAACTTCTAAAGAAAAGAGGTAATTTCCTTGCGCCTGTCTCACGACACCCTTGACGTACATAAATAACACAATAGTCAAAAGATAAGTAGTTTTCTAATTTTAAGATGCGCTTCGCAAAAACAAGGCCAACAAGAAAAACAGGGGGACTAAAATGTTAAAGTGCATACAGCAAGAAAACTGTAGGAATTAAACTGATTCTTTCTGACTAAAAACGTTACGAACATTAGCCAAAAAAATAGTAATAATCTCTTTGCATTAAAAGCTACTAACAACCAATTTGTTCGAAAAATAATCACTTTAAATAAAAAAAAGTAAACTGATTAAATTTTTGAATTCAGCATGTGATTTGTAGGCCTATGTAAATATAATGTTTGAAAAATCAGAATTGCGAATGTAATCAATAGCCTCATAAAGAGTTATATGCACTTTCCTCATCCTTTTCAATCATAGTTTTATGTAGTTCTAATTTATCTTTTTATAATTTATTTGCTGTCTTTACGTTGTACGTTACAACACCTTTAAAATAAAATTTACTATTCAATAAAACACTTTCCATGACGTTTTCCGAAAAGGGTTTTTACCCTTGTGTCCATTGTTTTACACAGATTAGGGTGTCTATAATTAGTAAGTTTATTTGTAATTATTTTACTATAATTGTTTAAAAATAGTTTACTACTACTGGAATATATTTGTATATGAATAAAAAAATAAAAAATTACATTTTCATTCACATTTCATGTCATGTCATTGGTTTTTCCATAATTTAGAAAATAGTCGTCACAAAATATTATTGGATAGTTTTAATGTAATTTTTATATGCAGTATAAATTTTTTTTGTTGAGTATTAATTTTTATAATTTATATTTTCAATTTACTTTTAATGACTTGATTACTGTTGTGTGAATGTGTGTTTGTGTGTTGTGTGTGTGTGTGTATGTGCATAACTGAAGCATAAAGTAGTTTATTGTTTTTAAGTGCATTTAGATATTTAACTAACAGATGTCTGGTTTCATTGCACTGAAAGAAACTACTTGTCTGATGAAGAAAATTTTGTTGTTAAAATATAAATTGTTGGCTTTTACTACATATTAATATAAACATAAAAAAGTGAACAGGGAAGTAGTTTTTGCTGAATCAAAGATAGTTAGTTATTTCAATTTTTAGAGATTTAAGCAATAGTTTTTTTACAGATCAAAGGTTGGATTTATAAGAAAAATAAATTATTCCAGAAGATCTTTTTTATTTTTTCCCCGTGTAATGTTAATATAATTTATTTTAATAAAGTACTTTATGCTGCTAAAGTGTGGCTATTTTTTTTTTATTGTTTTCTAATGCGATTTTTATGTCTCAGTCAGTTTGGGATTTTTATTTTAAATTTGTTTTACAGGTTTAATTTTTATCCTGAATTTTATAGCATTATTTTAAAGTTTATTTGCAATCATGGTAAATACTGTAATAAAATTTATTGCTTAAAACAACAATCAATAAATTAAAAAATCCCTTTTTTTTATAAATAGTAAAGTGAGTATGCACATTTGTGTGTATGTGCATATAAAAAAGAGATAATTTTGAAAACATTTTCAATACATTAATTTTTAGCACAAGCTCGTTATAATGAGTAATACAAACACTTAAATTAATCTTTAAACGATTTCTTATTATCACCTTCTCAGTTTAGTGTTTGTGCTAAAAAATCTATTAATCGAAATGCCGATGAAACAATCGACATTTCTTTACAGTAACAATTGAATTTCAAGTTTTTAAAACACGACTTAATATCATTAACGTGCTTTTAATTCCCTATGGCTAACTTACTAAATTAAAATACAAATATATTCAATTGAGAGTTGTTGCTATTTTCATACGATTTTCTAGGAAAGTGAACCATGTTCTTTGACGATCAATGCAACTACTGAAGTTATTGTTTATTTTAAGCTAACAGTTACTTACAGCAGACATCACGTCAACCGAAATATGATATTTCATTAATTGCCTAGATATAAAAATATAAATAATTACTTTTCTAATGAACCCATCTATTTCTTTTAATTACACATATTTATTAATGATTCGATATCACTCAGTGTTTTGTTTTTTATTTGTTTATTTGTCATGTATTAATTGTAGAAATAGTGTAATAATCTTACTGAAGTTTAATACATATACTATAATGTAAAGTATTTTTTCTTTAAGTTATCAAATTTACTAAATATTGCAAAATAGATTGTAAATAAGAGAGAATTATAATAAAAAACAATTGAATAACATTCATAAAGGCTTATCCAGATAGAATCCGTCGTACGATATATGTTGCTTTTTTCAACTGACATTAAAGTATCAGCAAAGGAGGTTTTCACAATGAATACTTTATTGACGGGCATTGAATCAGCATGATTTGATTAAAGCACACATTTTCAATGGAATTCGAGGATATTCCGGATTTTCTTTTAAATATAATTTGTACTTAATTCTATTTAATTTAGTTTTGTCACCACAGAAGACAGAAATAAATAAATAAAAACGAAGCAAAAAAAAACTGATAGTTGTCAAAGTACTCAAGGTACGTTAAAAGTTGCCCAACTTTAGTACTTTGCGTTGACGAAGACGTACGGAATGTTACAAAGCTCATAAGAAAACCTATATTCAGTTGGAAAAAGCGACGTATAACGTACGACGGATTCTATGGGCCTCGGCCTTAAGTATTTCAATCCAAAGTATATCAAATTGTCGATACTTTGCTGCGAGAAGTGGTTAGCGCGTTGACTGCAAAGCAAATAATGGATAAGAACGTGGATTCAAGCCCAGTTTCAGGAAAGTCATAACATCCAGCATTTTTCAGATTTGTATTACTATGTCATTATGTTTATTGCTGTTGGCATGTTTAAGTAACGAATGCATAAATAGCGCTGGTCACTGAAAAGTACCGGCAACAATTGATACTAGTGTACATCGCAGCGCCTTCCTTCATTGCTATTGTATCAGAATCGTCGGTGAATTAAAATAACTAATAAAATGGCTACACAGCTTAAACTAATTTAATGCATCTTGTTGAGAGCAGATGCGCTGACACGCTGTTCTAAAAACTATTTTAATCCACAATATCAGATTTATAAAGCAACTAAGCAATCCCACTTTCACCATTAATCTACTCTTACTATACCTTTTCCAAAAATACTGGAATACGGAATACTGGACTTGAAAAATAATTGTTTAGTTATTTAGTTCAGCTTCAATGTGTATAATTTTATTCACTAGGACATTCATTTTAATAGATTTTTCAATTGTTCAATTAGTCAATTAATTGCATTTGCGATTTTTTAATTACTAGAAAAATCAATTAGAGAGTTCATTTTGTCATTTTTATTATTCAGACGAACGAGGAAATTTTCATAGTAAATATTTGTCGTAAGGAAATTAAAACAGTTATGTGTGTTTTAAATTGAACACAATCTCTAAGTCTGCTGAAATTCGTCGTGCGAACAAACTCTGGAATGGACTTATTTTAATTTATTACGTCAACGAACGACGGTTAAATTGCTACAGGACCGTGTTTTTTTAGTTTTTTAAATGTTTTAGAAAATAAAGTTCATTGTTAATAAATTATCACAAAACTAAGAGAATAGCAAAAACTCAGAGAAAACGGGAAAATTCTTAAACACCGTGAACATCGAAAATATTGCAAAATCAAATAACGATTAAAAGTAGCTAAATTTTTAAATAAGACAAAACCCTGGAGAAATAATGGAATTAATTCGCCAAAAAATTTCAAAATTTAAAGTCATAAAATTGGTTAAAAATAACTAAAACTGAGAAAACTGACAAAATTGGAAAAATTTGAGAAAATAAACAGAATTCGTGAGACCTAATTAATATTAGAGAGATGGAAAACTATAATATTGCTTAAAGTTGCCAAAATCTAAAAAGGACAAGCCCATGGAAAAAGCTCGTCTATTGCGAAAATGGAAAAAGTTCACGAAAAATTGTAAAATTAGCAACAAGACATGACATTCATTAAAAAATATTAAAACTGAACGGATCGAAAAAATCTTAGAAAAATATACCAAAAATGTGAAAAAAATCAAAAGAGTTGAATTTGCAATTTTTCACAAATATTTTCGCAATAGAAATATTTTATGTTTCATCAAAGAAAGCATCATCAAGGAAGTAAAAGAAAGTGCAGTTTGTAGCCAAGGACTATAAAAATATCCAAAGCAAATTATAAATTTAAGAATGAATTGTTAGTTCTTCAAATTATGTTGACGTTTCAGTCGACGAATTCACGCAAAAAAAAAACTTAAAAATAAAAGTTGCGAAAAAGTAAAAATTTTAAATTTATTTTTTGCCTCATGCCAAAAGATTTCGAAAAATCGATCAAAATATCAACAAATTTTTGTCTTTACAAATTGGCATACCTTAATGGACATACTTTCAGATTCTATTATTGTTTAGTGTATATTTATATAAGCATTAAGCTTTTATTGAATCTACATAGGTCAGCGATTTGCTTAAACAATTTTTTTCACGTGTGGCCAGCTGTTATTCATGTTTTGTTATTGATCAAACAGCGTTGTCAGATCACTTGTTCTCACAACTAAAATTTTGTTTCATTGGCTGAAGTAGTTAGCTCGTTGGCTACAAAAGCAACAAAGCAAGTAATGATTAAGAACCTGGGCTTTCGAGCCCAGTTTCAGGCAAGTTATCAAAATCATAAATTTTTCTAATGTAAATTAACTACTTTGTGTTAGTTTATGTGATCCAGGATTAATTAGCACTGGTCACTAAACAGTACCGGCTGAAATACATACTGATATATGCTAAAGGTGCTAAGCTATTGCCTTGTAAGAAATTTATTAAGTCCATTGCCGAAATCTTTGCCTTGACAAAATTGAGTTTGATTTCTGTTAAAATCCTAAATTAAAAATATTTTTCTAAAATAATTTAAATACTTAAAAGTTTTTTTTTATTATAGAACCTCGTGTGGAACAACTTCTTATTACAAACATAAGTATTGCTTATCTAAACACGAAAGACTTATAAAAATTGGTTTAGTATTAAATATATACAAATAAAAATTAACTGATTACTTTTTTATAGATTTTTTAATTAATTCAAAAATTATAGTGTAGGAAAAGACTACAAAGAGAGTAACAAGTGAGACATTGCAGTCGTGATTCAATTGGTTTTTACCCAACAAGTGTATCGGTTTATTTTTAGAATTTTTCTACATTTTTTCTTATTGTTTTAACTTTAAGATAAAACACAGCAATAATATAAAATGAATAATTTTGTTTAATGATCAGGAAGTTAATGGAATTTCCATAGTGATCTAATTTTTTAAGCCACCACCATAAATTAATTTAGTTCTATTTATTAAAAATTTAAATAAATAAATATTAAAAATATTTTGGGAATTTCTAGATTTTCTTTATTTGTTGCAATAACTTTAGTATGGAAATTAACACCTTTTTTATAGCCGGACAGACAAACTAGTTTGTAGGATGAAAAATTTTTCAAGTTTTTTTAAGGCAACGGAAATAATTTTTATGAGTTTATTGCTGTTGTTTGTTTTACAATAATTTTTTTATTCAGTAAAGGAATAATTTTTTAAAAATATTAATGAATTGCTGAAATCAGTGTATTGGATGTCAGTTTGTTTCCGTTTCACAAAACCCCGATTTATAATGGTTGTTAGTTGTATAAGATTTGTTGTAGTAGAACAGCCTTTCCGAAAGCCAGGTTGAGCAGATGACAATATAGATGATACATGATAATAAATACATTCAGTTACTTTTTCTTCAAAAAGTTTTGGAATAATACTTAGTTCAGCAATTCCTCGATAATTAACAATGTCAAACTTAGTACCAGATTTGTAAACGGAATAATAAAATACAGGGTGTCCGCCGGCAAGGTATACTACTTTGTTTTGCCGCCATTTTTGTAAACATTAGTCTTGACAGTTCATATTTGGCAGTCGTGAAGTAGAGACGTGCCAAATTTATTATGGAAAAATATTCGATGTTAAAATATTTTATCAAAATCAATCATCGGTTACTGTGACGATGAGAAAGTTACGTGATATTTTTGGGAGAAACTACTTGCCAACAAAACGCACTATTTATCGTGTAGTGATTGATTTCGAAGAAAGAGGGCCTGTAGGTAGGCCCAAGCATGGACCACAACGTACTGCAAGATTGGCTTAAAACTTTACTGCTGCTAAAGAAAGTGTTCAAAACAATCGTCAACCCCAATTCGACGCCGTGCTCAGGAGCTTGGTCTTCAAAGAACAACTTTGGCCGCAATTTTGCACAAGGATTTGCATTTGTTTCCATTTTGGATTCAGTTGACATAAGAGCTTCTTCCAGAAGACCATTTACGCCGCCTTACATATGCAAATAACATGTTACACCTCGCCCATGACAACCCCGATTTTCAGGAAAAAATCATTTTCATTTGAATGGATAGGTGAATAAACAGAATAGTCGGTTCTGGGCAATAGAAACCCCTCAAATTATTCATCATTTCCCTTTGAATCCATTAAAAGAATCATAGGACCTTACTTCTTTGAAAATTAATACGGCATAACGGTATCTGTGAATGTGGAGCGATATCGTGATATAATTGAAAACTTTTTAACTGCATGCTTTGGGCTTGTTTAATATGTGGTATCAGCAAGACGGTGCCACATCGCTTACAGCCAGGATTACAATGGAATTACTGCGTAACCTCCTTCCAAAACAAGTTATTTAAAGAAATGGTGATGTTAATTGGCCTTCACGGTCACCATGGTTTATGTAAACAAGCCAGAAACGCTTCAGCAACTTAAACAAAATATTGGTGATGAAATTAATGAAATACCGCGTGAAATGTGCGACAATGTAATGAAAAATGAGCTCAAAAGGGCTCGCATTTGTGATGCAAACAGAGGCGGATATTTATCTGATATTGTATTTCATACATAATTGCCGATATTTAATAAAACATTTATCAATATAAGATCTATCCTTTTATTTAATAAAAAATTATAAACAAACAAAGTAGTATAGCTTCCCGGCGGACACTCTGTACTTTTTCCAGATGTTAGTCGTATTTAATTGACATATTAAAGATGCGTGTCATTGGTACGGCTACATATATAGCACAGTTTGTCAATATACAGTTAAGAGTCTTGGCAGGACCACTTCTATACCAAAAATTTAATTTGTTTAAAGTTACATAAAATTGTGGAAATATCAAAGAATGGAATTGAAATTATTTGATTAGCTGATTTAGAACATGAAGGAATAATAAGGCATTGTAATCGGCATCAGAATAGGCTATAGAAAAGACCTCGGCAAACATAATACTTATGTTAAGCTGATCGCCTTTTATTTTTTTTTAATTCATTAGGGTAAGTAACTGTAGAAGAATGGATGTCGCAACCATGGTTGTAATGATGAGGGCATTTGTTATATAGAGTGAGGTATTTATATGAACTTTATAAAAGTAGCTAAATAGTTAAAAGACCAGAATATATATTATAAAAAGCGAGCATTGTAACAAACATCTTTACTCATTGTACTGAAGCAGACCAAATCTCAGACCGATAGTTAATAATATATAATAAAAAAAAATTAAGAAAAACTTAGGATTACTTCTATAGCAGAGTATATTTACTATATTTAGCTCTACAATGCTACTTTTGGACATTACTGCTAAACTTTTGATTTAAGGTTTCGGTATCCAAAGAAATAATTTCCATATTGTTTCACAGCTTGGAACTTTTTTTTAATTTGGCTGCAGAGTACACTACTTATGTGAATACAATTAATTTTTCTCAATTATTTATTCACTTCCCCATTAATACGTTTACCAATTTTTATGTGTAATTTTATTTTCCTTGAAATATATGCCTTTTTATAATATTCGAATTACATCAACATATTTTATAGCTTCTTCTACTATTCTAACATAAGAAAGTCATTAAAATTGTCTAAAGTATTTCATACTTAATCTTGATCTATATGTCATTAACATCAGATGGCTTTTATTTGCTTCTTTTTGTTATTCTTTTGTAAAATTCTTTACAATAACGTGATTAAAATATCTACTAAAAATAATTAGAAATAAAAGTTTATTTGTTTATTGCATTTATTTAGCTTCTTCACTGGCATTTTAATGTGTACTAAATAAATGCAAAATCTATTGTACGTATGACATTAAGTGCACAAAAAAAAAATATAAAACAAAAAAGAACAAATCAACAACCAAAATAAACATAAAAAACACACAAAAGCAAAAGCTATGGCAGCTAAGGCAAAGAAGAGCAGGGAACAATGTATGTACTTAAATCATAAAACTGTTGTATCTAATCTGGATTAAGAGGGTCGTGCGACAAGTTGCAAACAGAATTAATTCACTGAAACACTTGATTTTCTAAAATTTCGGTGTGTGCATATAAACTTATCTGACCATACTCGCATCGCAACACTATCATAAATTTCTAATTCTTAGCACAAATCGTTAAGAGCATGCGTGCCTTGCCTTTTTTTCACTGCGAATTTTTTCCTGTAATTTTACTTCAGCAATATTCTTCATTTGCATAAAGTAAACTGAAGGTACTTTAAACATTTTGTATTGCTTCTTTTTAAATTATGTATGTACCTTCATTGCTGATTTCGATTATATTTACTTTTTTTATTGTATAATTTTAGTCATAAAGCTTGTATCGCAAAAGTGTCTTTTTCATATAAAGGTTTGTGCATTTACGAAGTATTTACATTCGTCATCACTCATCGCATTTAATTGAAGACAATTTTATTGATAGCATATAGATAGAAGTAATGCTTCAAAACAAACAATATGTGTGTTAGTTGAAGAGTAAATAGCTGTTTTTATAGTTCTTAACTCTAAAATAAAATCTATTTTAAAATTCAAAGCAATGAAATTACTTATATAAGAATTGGCCTGCAATTTCTATAAAATCTATAAATTAGTTAACACCTTTTTTAAAATATTTTCATATACAGCTACGAGCAGGAAAATATGTTCACTTACTATTTATTAATCAATTTATTCATTCCCACATTAACTAAAACAATAGTAATAAAAAATACAACAAAAATTTAATAAGCACTTTAATACAAGCTAAAAAAATACATGTATGTATATCACAAAGAAAATTAAAAAAATGAATCGTTTGAATCATTGTTCAGAGGAGAACAAAAGGATAATAAGAGATCTCTACAGTCATGGCCGTAACGAATGAAAAATTTCACAAAATCTTGGAAGGCCACAGAACATGGTGAAAATCGTCTCCAATTCACAAAACTAAAACAAAGGTGAAGTCAACTGCGAAGAACTTCAAAAAGGGACGCTGATAATATTAAATTATTATGTCTGCAGTATAACTGAACAACGAGTTAGAGATATGAGTGTAAGAATTGACTATTGGCCGATGTTTGCAAAAAAAATGTATTGGAAGATCGGCTTACAATGTTCCAATGCGGTCTGTTGAATCTATGGTTACTTTCGCCGAACCCAATGGAACGACATTGGTAGGGAACTTAAGAAATTAAACATGTCATCCAAAATAGTCGAAACATAATGATATATGTCAGTTTTCTCGATACGATGACGAGGGAAAAATGCTTCTGAAGTGGGTGCATCAGCAAGATAATTATGACTAAGGTAGTAATGAAAAATATTAACTTGATGGAGTGGCCTTAACAATCACTGAAATGTAATCGCATTAAGAAGAATCGTTAAGGACAAGCTAGGATAAGTCTAGACTAAACTTAAGGACGCTCTGTGAACAATATTACAATAAGCTCATTATTCGATTCCTTTAGAAAATTTAAAGCACTAGTCGAATCATTAAATCGTATATGGTTGACAATTAAACAAAAAAAAAACGGGGTTTTAACAAAATACTAATAAAGACTTTTCTTATACAAATGAATATGTTATTTGGTCGGAAGAAATCAATGAATATTTTCAATACTCTAATTTTCAATTCTTGTTATGGACTTTCGAAGCTTAGAATACGTTTTAGTAATAAACGTTCCTATTTTATTTATAACCGTTGTTTTAGTTGTTCTGGAAATGTTTTATAAATTTTAAGTAAGTGAACCTATTTATCTGCTTGTATCCGAATCTAATTTAACAATATATTTGTTGGACAAAATCTTTTTTACGAATATAAAATTTCAAACCAAATTCTTTAGCAAAGGGCATAGTCGCTTGTTAACGTTGAACGTGGATCTTAAGAGTATATAATTTTTCATTTTTCCAGGAAGTTATAAGCAAGCCATCCCATTTGATAATAAAAATATTAGCGTTTCACAAATGTCAAGCAAACTCCATACATAAAAAAATTTTTAATGGCTGCATCTGCTTTACATGTATCCTGGTATGATTTATGACATTGTTGCAGAAAATGAGCGATATTTTTATGCGATATTTATTAATTTACTTAAAAAAAGTGCAAATATTTTTTACATAGAAATTACAAAGTATAAGCTAGTATGCTTTGAAACTTTTTTAAAAATTTCAACAAACAAATCATATTCGATATGATTATGGGATTTTTGAATAAGTTTCAAAACCCACTATGCTTGTTTATACTTTTGTAATTTTTGAAGTTCTCATTGGTTTTTTAAAAGTTTTGTATATGATAAAGAGGTTTGAATCTTTTCAAAAATATGGTCTACTGATGCTGAAAAACATTCAACAAACAAAAGTTTTTGAAAATGTTTGAAAAAAGATATGGAGGCAATCTTGATTAATAAATTTAAATAAATGTATTTTATTTAATTTTTTCTAATACGGCGCAAATTAAAACTAAAACAGATTTTTTCATTTTATTTTGATGTGATAAAACATCTGACATCTTTTAAACTATATTTTTCCCGCAAGAGCTTCCTTTGAACAATATTTATTTTAAGATCTGTTTTCGCAATTTTTAGATAGTTATGGTGCCGGGAAAAACAAATTAAATAATGCTTTTTCACGTAACACTTAACGAAAATGGAACAATATATACTTTATTTTATTTATATCTGGTATCCTGTTCAAAGATTCTTGCGAAATGCTATGAAATCAGGACTGTAACCACATTTTGGCACTAGCACCACCCGGTGATGAATGTTGTGTTATTTAGGAAAAAAACAATTTTTTCCAATTAAATAAAAATGCCACCCATAAAAACCAATTTTTTAAAGCTCAATAAAAGTACATTAATAAGTTGAAAAATACTGGTTAATTATTGGAAGATATAAACTTTAAATTTAACGTATTTTGCATAATGAATTAATTTATCCTGTGATACTTTAATACAACGTTCTGGGCATATATTGCTTCAATGTTGCCTGGAGATTATTGAAGCTCCTTTAACCCAGTGCCTTTAACGAGATGGCGTCACATTCCAACCTTGAGCTAGTCTGGGTACCAGGACACGCAAACGAGCCTGGAAACATAATTGCGGACAGGCTAGCCAAGTAATCCTCTTGTTTGCAAGAACGGGACACCGACCGGCTAGTAGGAGTCCTACTAAAAAGCTGCGAAGTTCTCGTTCGGCAGAAACTTATAGGGATAACACGATCTAGATGGTTCAACAAATTCACATGTGCAGATCAACCTGGCCACAATATGATCAAGCTAAATCTGCCATCATACTGGGGATACCTCAACATCAGCTGCGTACGTTCGGGCAGTCCTAACACGGCACTGTTTCATTGGTGCCATCGCAAATAAACTAAATTTCCCTTCCAACGACTTCTGTAGAAGCTGTCAAAATGAGGAGGAAGAAGAAACTGTCAAGCACCTCCTCTATCAAAGTCCAGCTCTGCCCTATCACAGATGCATGTATCTAGGTAACTCGACTTACCCGGACTCGCAGACCTTACGGAATGCAATCTGAAAAGAGTAAACCAGTTTATTCGGAAAACGGTTTGGTTCAACACCGACCATAGCATAGAATAGAAAGAATTTCTCTTTCACTATTTATATCAGGCATCACAAAGGGACCTATTTGCTGGGCCCAAGTGGGCCGGTTGCTTGCAATCATGCGTGCAACCTAATCTAACCTAACCCAGTGCCTTTTATAATATGCATGCCCGTTCTTAGATCGTGCTAAGAATTGCTATAAAGCTTAATAATTTTTTTAATTAAAACAATGACTGGAAAACCATATATTATACCATGTTCCACATATGGATTCACATATTGGGCTAAGCTGGTTTTGGCATTTCGGGATAGTGATAAATGCTAAAATTGCAAGAATTGCTATTGAGTTCCATCAGTATTTCTTTAAGTCTTATATATGAAAATTTCTTGCATACCATTTAATGTTTTCCACTTTTATGTATTCTTCATTCTGTATAAAGAAATGCAAGCACCAGTTTTAAAATTTTTAAAGTTGTCTTTAACATTCCTTCTTTTTGTTCTGCCGACTTGATGACAGCTTTATAAATAGCTGGTTGTGATGAAGTAATAATTAGAATACTATTTTTTCTAGTACTAACTTTTGCATTAGTAACTTATGCAACCAATGGATTTATTAATGACTTATTTATCTTTTGCGGTGATTTGTAATCAGATTCGGTGGATGAGTATTGATTCTCAGACTCGAACTCTGATACTCAATTTTCATCAGACGTAATTTTCTTTCAAACTATTTGATTCGGCTTTCATTAGATTCATTAGAAATATTAAAAAAATATTTCTATAACTATAAGCACGTAATTTTTCAACTTTTCTCTTTACCGATTTAGTTCAAATTTTTCGTACTTTCATCTTGCTCTACAAACCGTAAAGATAATTTGAGATAAAGCATGAAATCTTCCAAATATAATTTTATGGGTTGGAATCTTGCTGAAGTGATGTAATGGAGCAACGATATTTGAAATGTTTCTCCACATTTTTGTATAAATTTTGTCAAATACTTTGTCCTCATATTAGCATTTTTAAAAATGTTGTATTAAACACAAAGTCGGAATTTTATAAAAAATCTTCATTAATAATATTTTTTGAATATTAAAAACAATATAATTAGATGTCGTTGTTTTATATTTCATATATTTTGCTTCTAAGTATTTACAGATGTGCATAGTAATATTTAAAGTAGATAAATCAGAATATCTCCGTGAATTTCCAAACTTTACCGCGTTTTTCGGGTGAATTATTTTGACAATCGCGAAAAAGTAATACCAAATCGACTTTGCTAGGGGCATTTTAATATTATGAGGTAAAGTTGCACAAATTGTACTCTCCCCATGTTGCCAGCCACATTTTTTCAAAGCGTGCAATGATATGGACGATATTTAATTGATCTGAAAATTTGTAGGGACTTCTTTGAGACCTTGTACCGAACAAAAGTTTTCATAAGAAGTTCTTTAATAAAGTCTTGTACCTGCCACAAGCATTCCGTGTTAATGTGTGCTTATTTAAATTTAAAATGGAGGCGCGAAAAGATCACACAAAATACATACATAAATAAATTCAAATATACTCGTAGCGATTTAAATATGTATGTTCTCAGTACGAGAAGTAGCCAAATAATTAAGAATATTAATAATAATAATAAAAAAAACATTTTTAATTATTTTCAGTTTTGTATCTTTCTGTCAAATATTAATTAATTTAAATTTAATATTTTCTGGTAGGATTTTCCAAATGATATAAAAAAGTAGCTAAACATTTTTCACAAATTTGAACACAAAACAAATTAATATGTATGTATATTAAATTTCTGGACAACATTTTTTTTGGCTTCAAAAAGCAGGACCATGCAGCCAGACATGTCTGTCTATCAACCCTCCCGATACGCTTGTGTTATTGTCGGTTAAGTCTTTAGTCCAGTTTCATGCTGTCGAAATTTAAGTTAGTTTTAAGTTTAGCTTTTCTTATTAACTAAAACCTGAATGTTGTAAATATATGTATATGTATGGATGTATATGCGGCTCATATATATCACATAACAATGTGTACATACTTGCAAATGCACAATAAAAATTGTTTGATTATTGAAATAAAAAAGTAATTAAAGACTTTAGCAAAAAATTATTTGATATGCCTACATATGTAGTATGTATGTATGTATGGTAGCTAGCATACCATTTAATATCTACATTAAATATGCGAGCATGTGTATGTAAATATGTAGTAACTCATGGTTTTTCCAAGAACATGTCACGATTCATTTGATCGTCTTTTTGCTCAGCTTTGGCCATAATTAAGAAGCATGACTTGTACTGGCTCGACTGTTTGTTGTTTTGCCTTGTCTGTTTTTTATTTTTATTTTTATTTTTTTAGTCAATGATGATGGATTTCAATGTACAATTGTTCATTGTTTTTGTCTAAACAATGAGCCAACCAACAACCTACGCATTATTAATATGAAAAATGAACAAATACGATCGTTATGTAGACAAATATTTTGAATTACAAACGTTGTACAATGTTCAAAACATTCTTAATTTTATAAGTAGCTAAGGTGGATTTTTACTACTGCAACTACAGTTTGAAAACAATTAGGAAAATGACGCAAGAAAAACAGTGAAAAGAATTCAACTGAGATATTTGTAAAAGAAAATGAAAAAGGAAATTTTCATTCAGTTGGTATTGAGAAATAATCTTGAATAATTATAAAACATTTCTAGCTTTTCTGGAAAATTTATTAAGTGTGTATTGGAGCTGCCATGGAATATGGGAACTATTTTAGCCTTGAATAGGAAAGGAAAAACTTTATAATATATTCCGCTAATTACACGGAGATTAGGAATTTCGATAGGTGTTCTGAAATTATTTTTAGTTTAGCTAAATATTGCAATATTCAAATACTTTTGTAGCATAATTAAATAAAGTTATACAAATATCCAAAAAGTTACTAAAGGAATTCGTAATATGTATTATATGGGTTGTAAGAGCGGTTCATTATATTATCCGTGGCAAAAAATTATAAGATGAAATAATTAAAAAACAAAAAAAAAACTATTTACATACGACCGTTAGAACACTTAGGACGACCTTATGAATTTATGTATGTCATAATATTTTATCTAAGCTATTGTAACTATTTGACGCTTTTTGTGCCATGATAATCTTTAATACTTTTGTTGTTCGCAAAGCTCTTATTGTGGATTATGTCTATCTAAGTCGTGGCTCTATGATTACGAATTATAAGTGTTAGACAGCATACATCTGTAGATATTTATTTATATTTGTATTTTAAAAATAGACACTTGTAATCTATGCTAAATCACGTTATGCTTTATTTAAATGTGTATTTTTTGCACACCTGCAGGGTTAACTAATATCATGTTTGTCCTCTTAAGACAGCTATTGGTCTAGCTTGGCCTAATCTCAACTGACATAGACTGTTTCAATCTCTGTTGCCATTGTTTTTGTACGTGAATTTATTTCTCAGTATGTTAACTTTGTAATTGTTATTGTTTCAGTTTCCATTCTTCATTAATTTATTTTTTAATTTAACATATTTCAGTTGCAAGTTTTATTTGCTAGTATACTGTCTTTTATTTAATTTTTTATTTGTTATAATAAATATTTTACTTTATTTATTTTTATGTATTTTTTGTTCGCTTTTAATTTTTATATATTATACGTATTTTAAGTGCGCATTTTTTATGTCTTGCTGCCGTTCATACTGTTACGTGAGTTTAACAGAAACAGCAACAAAAAGCAAAAGTAGCTTTATTGTTGCCATTGATGCATTTATGTATATGTAGTAGTTACTATCGCTGAACAGTGGGCCCGATCGCAAAAGTAATGAAAAGTAATGCTAATAATTATTTATCTCCCAAGCTGTGACCTGATTACAAGGTGATATCAAAATCATAGAGCAGAATCAAGGTTTTCAGAAAATCCTTTTTCTATCCAGTTCTAGCCATAAATTCCGTTCAATACACTTGCAACTTGACAAGTATGTAAAGATTTCGATTTCTTTTAATTTCAAAGAAAATAAAGCAAAATCATGTAATTTTTTAAGTTATCTATTTTTGTTTAATACATTAAGGACATTCAAAAGTGCAGACTGGCGACTATAACCTGACAAAAGTATAACAAATTGTTATTTTAGGACAACACGGCTACATGGCTGCACCAACACCAATGGGCTACCACCCTTCAGTTTTAAAAGAAGAAGTTGACTCAAAATCGTTAGGTATTTCCCAAACGAAAAATCGACTACCTACTACAGTTGCCACAAGTAATGCTAAACTTCGCCTTTTTAATCTCTCACTCATGGATATGCCTTCAACCGCAGTTTTTTTTACGAGTGGAAAAATCTATGCGGTTATTCCAAAGAAAATCAACAAGTAAAAAATTATTTTAAGTATTTATTTTGATTTTTTAATTTTTAGTAAAAAGTGTTTTTTAAAGGAAAACTGAGCAGCAGAAATCAATTAAAACGTCGCATATGTGAGTATTAATAAATATATTATATATTATACATATAGTCTGTAGTAATATTATTTTTTAGGTAGAAGTTATGAAGTCTATACTTAAATCATGTGGAGTTAAAAAAAACTTAAAATATATACAACATTGATGGGGTCCGAGTCAAAAAAAGACTCAAAAGAGTCAAAAAAATGACTCCGTACTCATTGGTAACATCATATATATTTAAAATATTATAATATATTTAATTTCCATATTCTTTATTTAAACATTTTTCAGAATCCAATTAAAAAGAGTTATTCAGCTACAAAAAAAGGACGATAAAGCAGAATCTGTCTCAGAAAAACAAACAACTAATACGTACTTTTACTTATATTTATTTTTTTTTAGCATTTTTATTTGATGAAATGCCTTGAATTTATTTTAAATTTTAATTAAGGTTTAAAAATTATTTAGTTAAATTTTATTTTGCTTTGGTAAATAAACAAAAATCAAACAATTTTAAATTTCTGCGGTATTTTTATTATGAAAATATCATTGGTGATATAACTGGAACTAGAGGAATAGTTGGGTTTTGCTGATCATACTATAAAAATAGTTATTTTGCTATAGAAATTGCACATCACATGTTGAAGGTTATGCAGATGGTGGCAATTGACTACCGGCAATATCATGCTCATGTTAAAATCGTCTGTCGTGTGCATTGCTAGCAGTTCGCCTGGAAGTTAATGGTAACGATTGGTAGCTAACGATATAGCTAGACATTCTCTAGCTACGACGACTGGAGAGTATTTTCCATTTTTGTTGACGAAAATGAACAGGTAACAATAAAGATGTATTAAACAAATGAACTGTTTTGTTTTTAAATGTTACTTGATATAAGTATAATTTGCATAACTGATTTTAATATTTATTGCCAAAACTGAAATCAGTATTTGTAGAGCAACCAGCTGTTGCAGCTATACGGTGACTGTATTTGTAGTCGTGTAGTCGGTAGCCTACTGTCGTGAATGTGTTTAATGCATCAGACATAGAAGTACTTCAAATATATTCATAGCAGATAAGAAAAAGTAAGATAGTGTTTTAATATTTCAATATATTAAAAGGGATTATACATATATTTTAATTATACATATTTTTAGATTAACTTTGCGCAATATTTTTACTGCTTGTATACTTAGTATATATAGTATGTCCAACAGACTTTTGAGATTTTTATCTTTGGGAAATATAATTTTAATGATTGTTATTTTTAGTGAGTTCAATTGCTGTTCGTTTTTCTATAAAAAATTATTGAAATAGTGGTGGCATACAATAATGTCAATGGAAATATTCGCAGTGGACGTTATTTTCTCTTGGAAATGTTACATATGTCCGTGGTAGTAATGTTCATAGGAAATTTGAAATAGAGTCCAAGTAAAGCGATTTGTTTGCATAGACTGTTCATCTCTGGGTGAATTTTTTTGATTTGATTCTAAATATACTTATTTACCATATTTAATTTTTTTGTAATTATATACAGTCGAACTTTGATAACTCGAATCACCATTATCTTCGAGTTATAGGATATATTTGTTGAAAAAAGAAATGTCCGTATATTAAATGAAGAATATTTTTAAAACAAACACTTACTGCAAACACGTATAAGCTATAATGAAGTAAAATATTCTGAAAATTTTTAAATTTTTTGAAATAAGATACCTCAAATGATAAATTTTCTAAATTGTTTTATTTCTAATAAAAAACTGAACAATTAGTTTATATTGCTCATTAGTTGTAGTTTGCAAATATGAACCTCCTGGCCCACGATGTCGAAAGATATCGTTCTTTTATGAAATTGCGTATAAAACAACAACAATTTCTAAAATTTTGTTTTTGTTTTATACGTAATTTCATAAAAAAACGATATCGTTCTACATCGTGGGCCAGGCGGATAAATTCAATGTTCTATAAGAATTTTCTACATCATTTTTGGCCATTACTCGCCGTTTCGCCTAAGATAGGATCCTACGAATAAAAAAATTGAATTCAAAACAACGAACTTCAATATTGTGAACGCAACAGATCAGATGGTAAGTAAGAAAATCACTACTTGGAGTTATAGAATTTATATGCATCTAGTTTCGAATTATGGAGAACTTCGAGTTACAGAAGTTCTAGTTACACAAGGAGAATCGTAAGTTATTTTCTTTCGAGTTACGGAAGTTCGACTGTGTTCGAAAATGAATAGTTTTTTGAATTTTTGAAAATTATAACGATGTCTTAGGCGAATACTTTTTATTTATTTTCGAATGAAAAAAAAGCTTCAAATTGTTGAATTGAAAGTTGAATCAGTTGTTTTTAAAGACGAGTTGAAATAAATTTACTTGCTTATTCATTTAACATAACATAAATTATTGAAAATAATAAGTGAATTTGTTGAAAGTTAATAATTTCTAGTGCAGGCACCAGAATTTTGAAATTTTTTCCACATATTTTTTTAAGAAAAATGTAGAGAAATTAATTAAGCTTTCTTGCTAAGGCTTTGGTCAATATAATTTTTTAATTGCAGCAGTAGCCTGGAAGGTACGTGTTTATTGCTATTATTTTTGCCCCACTGTGCAGGTTCTTTGTTTACATGCATGTTAATTCATATTGGTATGTACGGTTTTTTATGCAGCAACAGAAACAACAGCAACAGAAGCAACAGCAATAGTAACAACAACAACTGTCTCACTCAAGGTTGACCAGGTAGGAGTGCAAATTCTTTTAAATATTATTATTCTTTACAATTTACTCCAGCCATATATTAAGTGCATGCATAAATTGAATATAAGTTTTTTGTTTTTTATTACAATAAATAGTTTTAATTAAGCAAATCAAATGCAAAAAAAATATTATTGTAAACCTTGTTCTAAATATGAATTATTTTACAACGATTAGTATTAAGCTACTAATGCAGATGTTTACAATTTGGACAAAGGAATTTAGGATTTTATTTTTAATTAAATAATACATTACTATTTAACTTAAATATGTTGGATGAGAAAATTTGTGTAATGCCATTAATAAATGTTGAAATTTTTTTTTCTTTGACCCAAGAAAGTTTCTGGAAAAGTATTTGTTGTTGGCACCCCAGTCTATATGCATGTATTTCACTGGTGCTTTTGCTAATTCATCAGTAAACTTTCAACTATATTTATAGACGTCTAAAACATCGAATGTTTATATAGAAACTGGCAGAATTACTTAATATTAGAGATGGAATCGTGAGTGAATTTGCACTCACGCTCATGCACGCTCACGATAGGAAAATTTCACTCATCCACGCTCACGCACGACCTCATATTTTTGGCTAACGTTCACTCACTCCCACGTGAGTGGATAAAAAAGTTAGTCACAATCACGAAAACTCACGATCACGAAATACTCACGACAAAATCACAACCTATAAGTATTTAAGTATATATTAAAATTTCTCAATGCAAACAGAAAAATCTTATTTACAATTAGAAAATTCTGCAATAAAAGAGGAAAATTATGTTTAACTGAGAAATATACTTTTCTGAAACAATTTGTTAGTTTTGCAATACAATTTTTTCATTTTAATATATGGGTAAGTCCCAGAAAGAGTCCATCAAACAAAATTATCTGATAGTGATCCAACTTATTTCTTATCTTATTTTTAAGGAATATTAGACTAGAGACATAATTTTATAAATAAAATAAATTTATTTCGAAGATCATTAATGCACAAATTATTATCAAATCTTACCCTATCTCAGATCTTCTAATTTCATTTCAGAAATTAAAAATTTTTAGGTTCATATCACCAATTTAGTGTTAATGAAGAAGGCCCGATCGAAAGCCATATTTTTATACATTGAACTCACTTCAATTTTAGTAAAAAAATTTTGTGTGTAGTATTTTCGAAACATTGAATTTAGGTATGAAATTTTAGGATAGAAATATAATAGAAAAAATGTAACGTGATTGACGTAGGGTGCGTCACAAAGGGTTCATGTCTTCTGACAAATAAGTTCTTTTGGAATTCTCTTATATTCATCTTTATTTTAGGAACTATATTTTGTTAAAGGTACCTGTTCTGAAAGACCAAAAATTTTTTTACATTAATGTGAAAATGCGTACGAATGTAGCGTTCTCACGCAGGATTAACACATATGTTTGTATGTACATATGTATCGTGCTATTTCAAACTTTGTAGTTCAAATTAAATTTGACAATTAAATGCAATTGAAAATTCTTAAAGAAAATATAAATTTAAAATTATGTACATATTTAAAATATTTTGATTAAAATCATTAAGTTTCTGGCTCATAAGCAATCTGTGTAAAATATTAAGATTATGTAGGATCTTGTAATTTAGCGTTAATAGATAAATAGATACATGCAGAAATAAAATTTTGTCAATATTTTCCCCGAGAATTATGTTTCACATATCTTCAAGTATTCTTTCTGGCGTTGAAAAAATTTCTTCGCTTGTAGCTGAGCTGGATGATACACACAGTATCTATTTAGCCAATTTTTGCAGAATTGGAAGATCTTTAGGTTTTTTCAAAAAACTTTCTAGGTCTTGTTCGTCTGTGTGAACGCGAATGAAAAAACGAAAAAAAATTGCAATGTTTTTCTTCCAAATGTTCGCCAGTCGAAGCTCGAAATTATACTCCTACTTTGACTCGTTCATTCACATCAGTAAATTAATACATACCGGCACAACGTTTTATACCTTCATGACAAAATTGAAAAGCACGTACCTATTAAAAATATGAAAAAAATTCCAAAATCGAAAAATCACGAAACAATCATGCAAAAAATCTACTCATGCACGCTCACACACGTTAAGTAATTTTATACTCACGTTCATGCACGCTCACGTTATTGAAACAAATAACTGCTCATGATCATGCATTATCACGCGTGATTACGCATGATTCACGCTAATCATGTGAGCGATGCCCATCTCTACTTAATATACAAACATTCGATTTTAAAAAGCTTTATCAACACAAATACAATAAACATTTTATATTCTATGTACGAGGGCAGATTGATATTGAAGCCACTTAGCGCACAAACACAAAAACTTTTTTTTTTTTAAATTGCGATCTGTCAAACGTCAGCTGTTAAAATTTCACCCAAATTCATCGATTAGTTTATTTGTTGTAGTCGTTTGAAGTAAGCAACTTTTGCGTTTCTTGAAAAATGGAAAAAAGTGAATTTCGTGCAGTGATTATGCACTATTATATGAAAGGGAGAACGGCGAAAGAGACAAAAGAAAAGTTCAATAAACATTACGGTGAGTCTCCTCCGTCAGATTACATGGTAAAATATTGGATTGCTGAATTTAAACGCGGCCGAACAAGCACTGCAACAACATCATCAACAGGAAGGCCAGAAGAGGTGGTTACTGAAGAAAATATCCAGAAAATCCTCGATATCGTTATGAGTGATCGCCGAGTCAAGTTACGTGAGATTGTTGAATTGGTGTGTTCAACATATGAACGTGTGTTCAACATTTTGCATGAACATTTGCATATTAAAAAGCTATCGGCAAAATGGGTGCCTCATTTGCTCTCAATTGACCATAAACGTAAACGTGTGACGTATGCAGTCTGAATTGGGCTACGAATTGGTACCTCATCCGCCATATTCTCCAGATTAAGCCCCTAGTGACTACTTCCCATTTCCAAACCTAAAGGTGGAAACAGATTTAGCTCCAACGATGAAATTATTGACCAAACAAATGCCTATTTTAAGGACCTCGAAAAATTCTATTTTTTGGAAGGGATACAAACACTGGAGAAACGTTGGACTAAGCGAATTGAGCTAAAAGGAGACTATGTTGAGAAATTAATGGTTTTTGAGAAAATATAATGTTTTTTTCCTACTTAGGTAGCTTCAATATCAATCCGCCCTCGTATATGAATGTAAATATTTTTTCTTATTTTTATTTTGATTAAACCGTTAAACTAAAAATTATAATAATAGTCACAAAATTTATACTGTTGGAGGTTTAAAGTTAACTTTAATAAAAAGAATGCTATTGATATATTATAGACAGCTTCTTGAACTTTTGGAAACCATCTTTCATGAGTTTGTTGCTAAAACAACATTGGTACACAATAAATTAATATTATTTTTTTATTTTAAAATCGTTTCTTGAACAACACAATATAAACTATTTATTAAGTGTTGCTATAGTTTGTTTTTTCATCTTATTTTTTTTATTATCTGATAACATGCCAAAGTATATTGATACCAAATAGCAATCGTACAGCTGCTTAAATTTTTTTCCATCTATGTATTTTGTAATACTGGTAGCTTTAATTGTGTAGGTAAATTTCGTATATGTATGTTCATATTTCTTTTATTCGTTTTAAAATTAAACATGTTTTGAATTTGTTGAATAAAATGAGTATCACATTAAATCTAAAGTTTTTCAACGACAAAAAAGCCGCAACTGCTGTAGGTGTATTTATGCTTTTACTTCGTTTACATATGCTTTGACAATGAACTAAGCAGAGACGCCACTAGCTTACATTTTGTTACTGTTGGTATGAAAACTTTTAACTTAAAGCTGGTTCATCGTAAAACATACAAGCAAGCTGAAGTAGAATCTAGCTCTTTCGTTTTAACAAAAAACTGCCACTCCATTTGTCAGAACAACTTGATATAGTCCGGATCCAAGTTATCAGGTCCGTTAAAAACTGTAGCAACACATATCATCACATTGAGGTATCTTCTTGACGTTTTTTGTTACCTCCGTTAAGTCCTTCAGTATATATTTGCCGAGAAGTTTGTGTCTGGACACAGTGTTTTACAGACTCTGCAAGTAATAAGTTTACATCATCTATCTTGGGCTTTTTGAAGACATTGTCTGAAAATTCTATTCCTAAAGTACATAATTACTTTTTGTCCATAATGCAAAATATGATTTGTAAAAAGTATTTAGTTTAAAATTATTTCTAAATCAAGCCAACGTAATTGTTTAAGTATGTTTAGAGCCCAATATATAAAAAGAACCACAAAATATTAAAATTAAATTAATTTTTTATGAATACGATTTTTTCTTCTTAAATTTTTTACTCAGTTTAAGAATAATACGTTTAAATATTGATATTCTTAGTCACTAGTAGCCACCGTCAAAAGTGGTAAAATCGAACAAAGAACCTTGACCTCGAAATTAGTAATAATCCGTTCTACTAGACTGATGAAGAAATTGTTAAAAAAAAAAGAAAAAAATACTCTCTAATAAAAATAACGAATTTATCCAAAACGATTTCTTATAAATTAAAAGGAAAACTCAGATTTGAACTCAAGCCAAAAATTCATTTCAAAGTTTAAGAACTTATTAATAAATAGTAAAAATCAAGCATAATGTCTGTTTAAAATTTTTTTATTAGTATTGAACTCGACTCTTACTCTCCACCAAGCAACCTAGAACATAAAAAATATGAGGATAAAATAAATTAGTACGTAATTTTATTAATATTTATTTCGAATTATATATAATTATAATTGACATCTTGCCAAATATAAACACAATGCCATAATGCCAAATGATTCCGAAAAAGTTATTCCGACGTGATTCGTGATTTAAAAACTTTCACAATGGCTTTTTCTGAAAGCAATGTAGCTAAATTTTTGTTATCCATCTGTTAACAACCAATGTTAACAACCTAATTATCTTTAGTGTATCTTTTCTGAAACAAAAACATAATTTATTTTTTTTCATGGGTCCTATTCGACTAAAATCGACAGATATATATATTGCAAAATTGATTGATTCAACATTTACAAGCGCAGCAAACAAGCGTTTCTTCTTTTTTTTTAGATCTAACTTAGAAATAAGCGCACACATTTTACACTCAACTGTAATATGCTCACTGATTTGATAAATGCATCACCTACCGAGTACCTGCCCAGACACATAAAAAAAGCAAATCCCAACATTTAATTTATTAACACAAAAACACTATCTATGTAAAAAATCATACTTTGGGGCATGTACAATTCATCACTGCCCCTATAAAACGCGTTTTCACAGTGGGAATGATTGGCTAAATAAATGGTAACATTGGTTTTCTAAGTTACTAACTAGATTTGTCAGAGCATTGAACTTGAGTTAAAAGTAATACTAGAGTATTTTGAAATTCTCCGCTTGTCCAAAGTTGTAGAATTTTTTAGGCCTTTTTAACTTTCTAAATATTAAACGATTTTAATGATCCACTCAGTAGCGTTAAACTTGTGTATTTAACACAACTTAATTTGCAATCATACCCACTGTGCATTGTAATACATACGTTTATTCTTTACTTATAACATTCCTTTCCATTTCAATATGTGAATTTGAAATGTTATAAGAATTAATTTATTATACATAAAATCAAAAAGAACTAACACTATTTTCGATTACATATACAAAAGCCCCACTTCTATTATATGGTTTTAAGCACTTAGTATGTATGTATGTGTCTCATAATTTTTATTCGATACACGCGCCTACAATTATTATTTCAGAAAAAAAAACAAAAAGAAATAAGAAGTCTTTCTTAAGTTGTCAATCTAACTTGACAACTTGCTTGATTTTATATGTCTGTTGAGTTTAAACTTATTTATATTTTGTTCTTTTAGTATCTTGCGTTTATGTAATTGTTGGTGAAAATAAAGTGTAAATTATAATTTACGTATAAGAACCTATCAATAACTATTGTTATTCCCTCTCCCACTTCAAAAGGGCCGCACCTTTTACTTATGGTTCTGCATAAAGTGATTTGTATTGAAATTTTCGCTACCAATCTAAATTTATAATAATAAGTTCTTTAAAACCAAGAATGAGTGAATAACAACAGTTCTTTTTAGTTTGGTCATTGATTTTATTAAGTTGAAAAACCAGATAACAGCTTAGAGTCGAATATTATGGTGAATTAAAATATTTTTATTTATGTATACAAAATATTACATAAGGGTGGAGTCAGCAAGCAAAACTTGTGCTTCACGTGTTGTTAGCTGCGAAGTAAACGAAAAAAATTTAATATTTCATAGAATTGATGACATATTCTACTTAAAACGAATACAGGTGTATTTTGATTGCTGATATTATAGTAAAAAAAAGGTTTTGCAGTGTATTAAATTAATTCTATGGTCCCCTAAGAATAAAGTAACTTTCGGTGACGTTTGTGAAGTTAAGCGGGCTTGGTGGACCACATTAGGTCGTTCAACAGAAGAGTGAACCATACACAAGACAGCACATACTAAGAACAATAAAGCACTTAGAAGTGATCACGCTTCAACATGGCGCGTGTACTGTATCCACGTCAACAATGCCCGCTGAGCATAATTCATAAGCCAACGCAACGGTACATGGCATACTGACGAACATGTACAGATGACCGCCACAGCTACGCCCAGGTTCATATTTTTATTTCAGGAATTCTATCTTTGGTTGAGTCGGTTGCGAGCTGTTCGCATAGACTTTATCTTTCATGTAGTCCCAAAGGAAAACCCTAACAACCATACCTAAATCAGAACGTTGAGCGTCGCACAAATGGCCATCGATATCTTGTGACTTAGCTGCTTTACAGCCATACCTAAATCATAGCACTGAGCGTCGCGTTAGCAACAAGGTACGTATTTACAATATATTAAAAAAAATTTACTATGAATCTACTGAAAATACGTACCCTGTTGCTAACGGGACGCTCAACGATCTGATTTAGGTATGGCTGTAAAGATGTTAAATAACAAAATATCGGTGACCAATTGTGATCGCGATGGTGTCGTTATTTGTGTGGCAAATACCGCCGCGGCGCTAACATCATCTTTCTTGTTTTCGCTAGACTAACTTAGCTTCCTTCCATTTTATTATCTCAACTTATCTACTACAAAACATATACATAGGTAATTTCCCCAGAGTTGTACAGTCTTCCCAATACTACAGTCGGCTAACCTGACAATATGATCGGCCCGATCATCAAGTATGACCCCTATTAAGAGTTGCTTTTTATATAGAAAAATCACTACCTCGATTATGCCATTGTAGGGAATTTGAGTGATTTTACAATGTTCAATGTCCCTTATTACGTATCTGTCATTCGGCAAAACATGCACCATGTATCGACCCTTAAATTGTAGTAATTTTATGTTGCGACCAGCAGTAGTATCTATGTTTCTGATGACCACGAAATCCCCTTTTTCAAACGAGTTCACATTCTTAGCCTTCGCTCCAGTACAAATTCATTAATCACAGTTCGTTAGCTGAATTAAGAATTCTTTTGTTTTCGAGCCTTAAATGCGAGACTTTTGCTTTTTAACGTTACCTTCGAGGCAAAAATGGAACTCATCATCCAAGATGATTTTTCGATGAAATTCCGGACCACATCAGCAAAGACATAAAATTTTTGGGTTAACTGAAGGTCAAAATCCTTAAGACCTAAGTTTGTATGCGAAATATCTTATAATGCCATTTGTGGAATGCCCAATTCTAAGTATCGACGAAAAATGAGCATGAGAAATTTTCCTGCTAGCTTATAGATTGTCATAACGACTGTTAAATTGGCGGGCTATTGAAAATAAAGAATATTATTGGATTACTCTCTATATGCGTATACATATTCATACTCAAAAACGCTACTCAGAGGTCTAATTTAGTTAGAAGTAACTCCACTACCCTGTGTATGTCATCTTTTAAAATAATATACTTCATGCAATAGGATACAAAATTATCCTGAAGCTTGTTGCATATAGAAGATTTTGTGTCAGGCTAACACGAACGGTGTTTGCATGCTAAATCATTCAGATAGAATGTCGGTGGATACTATCATATAAATCCGATGATGATTTAAAAAGGAAACCGTAGAAACTATTTTTTTCGCCTTGCGCTGGCTAGACAGAAGTTATTTACTTAGCGATACCACTATCCAGGACATATCCAGAGAATAAAAGGTTTAAGTAATCCACTTGCTTCTCAAGTCAACCTTTATTAAAAATAATCTACCATAACACTTCGTGACTGACAAATACTTTTTGATAGATTATGAAGCCTCAACCAAGTCCTGCTAGTCTTTTATTACTTTTAGTGCAGCACGTTGCCTTGGTGTAGTAGCTGAAATGTACACCACCATTTCACATCTTAGTGAAGGAGGTAGCCTGCTGGAATGAATAGCCCAGTTTTGCGCAATGAATATGCGGGCAGGGCTGGGCAGTATTTGAAATACATATCTAAATTAAAAATACGTAATTTGTATTTCAAATACATGACGTGCAAGTATTTTGTATTTTGTATTTTAAATACATGTCCTGCAATTATTTTGTATTTTGCATTTTAAATACATACAATAAATAGATATAGTTTGTATTTTGTAGTTTAAATACATACAAAAAATGGCATTATTTCGTATTTTAAAAATATAGTTTACAAACGACTATGATTTTATTGTTTTCGTAAACAGGGATGACCATCATCTAGGACGCTGGAGTTTGAATTTGTCAGTTTCCTCAGTGACAAGTGCAAAGACATTATTAATCTTGACAGCTATCTAAATATAAAAAGAGTATTCATAGAATTTAATACAAGTTTGTGCTCATCAGGACCTGTAGAAAGATTATTTTCTTTTATTTATTCTCCAACAAGAAACAGTTTGTCTGATGCTACATTCGAAATATCTGATATTTATGAAAAAAAAACAAATGTTTTGTTGATTAGTTTTATCTAATGTATTTTTTGGTTTGAATAAAAATGGTGTATTTTTATTTTAAATACTCGTACATACATGACGTGGAAGGATTTTGTATTTTAAATACATGACCAGCAAGTATTTTGTATTTTGCACATACTGCTGCAAAAATGAAATTGGCTAACGTAGATAGAAGTATAAGAGGGTAGTTATCATTGAAGATATATTCAATTATCTTTCATTTATGATATAAATCTACCTAATGTCAGATGATCATAGTAGACTTTCCGTTTGTTGTAAAATGATTTTTTTCAAAGGAACGTGCCCCAGCTGATGCAAGCATTTTTTATTTTTATTTTTAGCCGACTTTTATTTTTATTTTTAGCCGAACGAAGCAAAATTTTTGTTTTATTTGGAATATTTGATCCTGTTATTTTCATTTTTATTTCGGATAAAATGTTCGTCTCTCTCCTTTAGAGTTTGTTGCAAGAATCATATCTTTTTATA